>CM035110.1:24610554-24898099 GCA_020205505.1 Panax japonicus | reverse complement strand
TACTCTCTAAAATCTTGCGATCATGCTATTTCTTCATCTTTTCCTTGTAAATCTTTGAGTTTTCATACGCCTGTAGTCGAAATTCATCCAACTCATTAAGTTGGAGTAGGCGTTTTTCTCCTGCAGCCTTCAAGTCAAAATTGAGCTTTCGAATTGCCCAATACGCCTTATGCTCAAGCTCCATAGGAAGGTGACAAGCTTTCCCATAAACCAGCTGAAAAAGGTGACATGCCCAATGGAGTTTTATAAGCAGTCCTATATGCCCAAACAACATCATCAAGCTTTAAGGACCAATCCTTTCTTGTGGGGTTCACAACTTTTTCCAGAATTCTCTTAACTTCTCGATTTGAAACCTATGCTTGGCCATTCGTTTGTGGATGATAAGCTGTAGCAATGTGATGATTCACCCCATACTTAGCCAACAGAGTTGTGAACTGCCTATTACAAAAATGACTGCCTTCATCACTAATGATAGCCCTTGGAGTCCCAAACCTCGTGAAAATACTTCTTTGTAAAAACCTGAGGATTACTTTGGCATCATTTGTTGGAAGAGCTGCCACTTCCACCCACTTTGACACATAATCCACTGCTAGCAAGATGTAAAGATTTCCACATGAAGAAACTAAAGGGCCCCTGAAAGTCTATCCCCCACACATCAAAAATTTCCACTTCAAGGATTGTGTCAATGGCATTTCATTTCTTTTCGAAATGTTCCCGACTCTTTGACATCTGTCACATCTCTGGACGAAACTGTAAGCATCCTTGAAAATTGTCGGCCAGTAAGAATCCTGCTTGTAGCACTCTAGCCGTTGTTCGCTCTCCACCGTAGTGACCACCATATACAGAAGCATGACAATCCTGTAAAATCCCCTCTGTCTCACTGTATGGGATACATCTCCTTATCATCTGATCAACACATTGTTTGAACAATATGATTCATCCCATATAACCATTTAACATCATCCAAGAATTCTTCTTTGATGACCAACCAAGTCAGAAGGTACCATCTTACTCACCATTAGTTTGCGTAGTCTGCAAACCATGGCACTTCCCCTTTTACTACAAACAACTGTTCATCTGGGAAGGATTCATTAATCACAAACTTGTCCTCTGCTTCCCTCCCAGATTCTCTAGTCGAGATAAGTGGTCTGTCACTTGATTCTCAGTTCCCTTTCCGTCCTTGCTCTAAATCAAATTCCTGCAACAATAATATCCATCTGATCAAACGAGGCTTCGCATCCTTCTTTGCCACTAAGTGTCGAATTGCTGCATGATCCGTGTACACTATCACCCTCGTACCAATCAGATACGCTCGGAATTTATCAAAAGAATACACAACTGGCAATAGTTCTTTCTCTGTGGTGATGTAGTTCAACTGCGCATCAGTAAGGGTCTTGCTCAAATGAAAAATCTTTTCCTTTCGCTGACCCAAAACAGCCCCCATAGCATAATCACTAGCATCACACATCAATTCGAATGGCAAGTCCCAATCCGGTGCTGTAATGACTGGTGCTGAAGTTAACCTCCTCTTCAAGTGCTCAAATGCAGACACGCAGTTCTCATCAAACTTGAACTGAGCATCGTTCTCCAATAAACTGCAAAGTGGTTTAGTTATCTTGGAGAAGTCTTAATGAATCTGTGGTAAAAGCCTGCATGTCCAAGAAAACTTCGAACACCTTAACTGAGGTTGGTGGCGGCAAATTCTCAATAGTATCTAATTTAGCTCTGTCCACCTCAGTCCCTTCTTCGAAACCTTGTGTCCCAGAATTATTCCTTATTGTACCATGAAATGGCACTTTTCCCAATTCAATACTAAGTTTGTTTCAACACATCTTCTCAAAACCATCACCAAATTATCAAGACATAGATCAAAAGAATCCCTAAATACGAGAACTCATCATGAATACCTCCACATTCTGTTCCACCATATCCGAAAGATAGCCATCATACATCTCTGAAAGGTGGCTGGAACATTGCACAAACCGAAAGACATCCTTCTTAAAGCAAAAGTACCGTACGGACATGTACAAGTTGTCTTTTCTTGGTCCTCTGGAGCTATAACAATCTGATTGTAACCTGAGTATCCATCCAGAAGGCAATAAAACTCATGACCCGCCAGTCTATCCAACATCTGATCGATAAATGGCAGTGTGAAGTGATCTTTCCTAGTAGCTTTGTTAAGCCTGCGATAATCCATGCAGACTCTCCACCCCGTCATTGTTCTTGTTGGAATCAACTCATTATTCTCATTAGAAACCACGGTCATACCACCCTTCTTCGGTACACATTGCACTGGGCTCACCTATGAACTATCTGAAATCGGATAAATTATGCCTGCATCCAGCCATTTCAGTACTTCTTTCTTGACCACTTCCTTCATGATCGGATTAAGTCTACTTTGTTGTTTCACCGACGGCTTGCTATCATCTTCCAGCAGGATCTTATGCATACAAAAAGAAGGGTTGATCCCTTTTATATCTGCTATAGTCCATCCAATAGCTGACTTGAACTCTCTAAGAACTCGTAGTAGTTTTTCTTCCTAAAAAGATGTTAGTGCAGAAGAAATAATCACATGTAACTTTGAATCTTTATTTAAAAATGCATACCTCAAATGATCTGGAAGTGGTTTCAATTCAAGTTCTGGAGGTGTCTCAAGAGATGGCTTCAATTTCACTGACGTCTCTCCAACTTTCTTCAATGGCTCAACAAGAGTTTTGAATTTTCTGAATAGTGGAGTAGTATCAAGAAAATGCACAAGTTCTTCAATCTGCTCATCATCTAATTCTGAATTTACAGCAATAGCACTTAATGATTCATGATCCACCAAGCTTTCTACTTCATCATTTAAGATCTTATCCACCACATCAACCCTGAAGCATTCCTCATCCTCTGTCGGGAATTTCATTGCCTTGAATATGTTGAAGGTAACTTCCTGATCGTGAACTCGCATTATAAGTTCCCTTTTCTGAACGTCTATCAAGGTCCTTCCTGTGGCTAGGAATGGTCTTCCAAGTATGATTGGTATACTCCTATCTTCTTCATAATCTGAAATGATAAAATTAGTCGGAAAGATGAATTTATCCACTTTTACCAAAACATCTTCAACAATTTCCCGTGGATAAGTGATAGACCTGTCAGCAAGCTGCAACAAAATATTTGTCGGCCTTGGAGCCGGCAATCCCAACTGATTGAATACTGACAAGGGCATCAAATTGATACTTGCCCCAAGATCGCATAAACACTTGCTGAAACTCGTCTTTCCAATTGTGCATGGTATAGTAAAACTGCCCCGGATCCTTCAGCTTTGGAGGTAATTTGCGTTGAAGCACTGCACTGCATTCCTCCGTCAAGGCCACTGTCTCAAAATCTTCCAATCTCTTCTTCCTTGACAAGATACCCTTCATGAACTAACTCGGCATCTGTTCCAATGCCTCAGCGAAAGGTATGTTAATCTGCATCTTTTTAAAGACCTCCAAGAACTTGCTAAACTCCTTGTCTTCTCTATGCTTATGCAATCTCTATGGATAAGGAACCGGAGGGTGAACTAGTGGTATTTTATTCACGGGCTTCTCAAATGAACCTGCTTTATTATTCTCTTCCTGCTGTTGTCCAGAATCTTCATCATTCAATTTCTTCTCAGACAAATTTTCTACCTCTTGCGGCCGCGCGTCTTCCCCTTGTAAAAGTGGCGCGGACGCGCCTGGTTGATTTCTTGCAACCTGTTTCCCAGACCTGAGTGTGATCGCCTGACATTGTTCCTTCCCTTCTCTTCTTGGATTTGCCTATGTGGTACTTGGCTATGAACCCTGGGGTCTGTTGTTGATCATGCTAGCCATCTGACCCATTTGTGTTTTCAGATTTTTGATAGCCACTGCTTGGCTTTTAATCATCACTTCTGTGTTTGCCATGTACTTCATCATCATCTCCTCCATCTCTGACTTCTTTTCTTGCTGAGGTGCAGCTAGAGTATGATGATTTTGTTGAGTGAATCCCGGTGGATAAGGTGGTCTTGGTGCAAACTGTTGCTGAGCTGACTGTGACTAAAATTGGTTATGTGGTTGAAACTGACTTTGTTGATTGCCTTGGTTATTTGACCAACTGAAGTTTGGATGATTGCAGTTGTTGGAGCTATATGTGTTCTGAAATTGACCTTGATCTTTTCGGTAATTGCTCACATATTGTACTGACTTCGAACTGATAACACATTGATCAGTTGAATGTGACCTTGCACAAATCTCACACACAAAGGCAACTGTCTTTGCCTTAGTCTCTGTCAATGAGTCAATCTTCTTTGCCATGGATGCCATCTGTGCTGACAATTGAGTGATAGCATCCACCTCTAACAAACCTGCAACTTTGGCCTGTGGGCATCCTGGATGTAGGATTTTGGAAATCATTAGCTGCCAGTGTCTCAATGAGGTTATAAGCCTCTTCATAGCTTTTCGCCCATAAAGCTCCTCCTGCAGCTGAAGCTGCATTTACAATAGGCCTGGACTGCCATCCCAATCCATTATAAAATGTGTTGATAACCATCCAATCTGGCATGCCATGGTGTTGACACTTCCTTAGCATCTCCTTGTTTCTTTCCCAGGCTTCATATAATGATTCACCCTGTTGCTGCTCAAACTGGGAAATTGCTATCCTCATCTTCGCAGTCTTAGCCATTGGGAAAAACTTGGCTAAGAATTTCTGTGCTAGGTCCTCCCATGTGGTTATAGATCCCGAAGGTAAAGAGTGAAGCCAACTTCTGGCTTTATCCCTCAATGAAAATGGAAATAGCCCAAGTCTGATTGCATCCTCTGTCACCCCGTTGTATCTGAAAGTATCACATATTTCGATGAAGCTCAACAGATGTTCATTAGGATAATCTGTAGCAGCACCTCCAAACTGCACCGAATTCTGCACTATTTGAATAGTGTCCGACTTTATCTCGAAGGTATTGGCTGCTATCGCTAGTCTGACTATACTTGACTGTAATCCATTAATATTCGGCATCGAATAGTCTCTCAAAGCCCTATGCTCCTCTCTCTGCTCTTCTTTTTGTCCTTCGGCTGCCATATTAGATGTTGTTCCCTCCAACTCTGCTTGTATATTTCTACGCGCTCTCGATTTCCAACCTCTACCGTTAATGTTGTCCTGTGCAGGTATCAACTCGGAATTAGATGATCGCGTGTGCATAAAATATATACAAGTATCTGAAACAAAAACAAAAATAGAAATGAGATAAAATTAGATTTGTCTAAGTCATACAAATTTAGCTTAAAACTGATGATAATAATAATAAATTTAAACGCCTTTCCCCGGCAATGGCGCCAAAAATTTGTTGGTCGTTTTACTGATCAATATATGCATGCAAGTATACACGGTCAACAAGTAATAAAGAGCAAGTAAAATATCGTTCTCACGGAGAATTAACTAATAAAGCTCACCAAGCACTAGCCCATAACCATTTCAGTCTTATTTAAACGAATGATTTAATATAGTGATGAAAACTATGAAATTAACTAATACTAACTACCCCTAGAATGAGACTAGATAATGAAGACTTGAGATTACAATTTCATCTATTGAATCAATTAAATCAACGCACTCCCTGTTAAGCCAAATTACTTGCACTGGATTGCTAGTCGAGAACATGAAAGTAAAGTCTAGCTATATCTCAATGTACCATACCCATATCACGTATAATCCACAATTGATAGAATACACATGAACACCCACATTATCTAAACCACTATATGTCTATGTGATTTACAAATAATTAGGGTTTAAGCCCAAATTCTCAATTGACTACGAGTGATGCCTTGGTATATGTCTATCCTAAGCACGAATCATACATTCCATCACCATGTGGAACATACAAACACAAGCTATCAAGATCAAATCTAAACCCATACTTCGTCTTTCAAGTTCATATGGGTTATCACAGTAATTGATGGTCAATCAACTATGCAAATAAGCATGAATCTTAATAGACAATCCCATAGCAATCAATAAGATTAACAATGAAGTATATCAGAATAAACTAGGCAATAGATTCCATTGCAATCCCAAAATAGAGTTTAACTCATAGTAGAATTAGAATCCATGATCCACAATTGAATATACATTGAAAGATACAAATAGAAGTAAATAGAGTTAGGGATTAAGAATAGCAAATCTGAGTTTCTTCTCTTGTTTCACTTCTGAACTTTCAAGGATCTTCAATTGCTTCAATCCCCAAATCTTAGCTAATCTAGGGTTCTAATCTAATCTAATCTAATAAGGATATCCCCCAAGGGTGGAATATCCTTTACATAATGAAAATATGTCTAATATATAAGCCTTAATTGAACCTCCCTCTAAGTTACGCTTCAATTGCACTGTTTAGTGAAAAAGTCAGCTTTGGTCAACATCAGAAGTGGCACGGCTGCGCTGGGAATGGCCTAGAGTTAGGCGCGCCCGCGCTCAAGTAGCAGATCGCGTTATTTTGGTCCAGGGAATGGCGCAGCCGCGCCCAAATTGCACTACAAATTCGCGCGCCCGCGCCGTTGGTTTTCTGCTGCAGTGTCCTCTAGTAAAACGGCCATAACTTTTGATCCGGAAGGAGTTACGGGGCCTACCACCTATCAAATCGAAGCTCTCGACGAGCTCTACAACTTTCATTCTTTGAGAATTGAGAAATAATGGACGGATGAAGGCTGAAATTGGGTTGGAAGTGACAGCTATGCACATGGCCACCCAAAACAGTGACGTTCAACGTTCGTGGTACAAAGGTCATAACTCTTGCATCCGAACTCCGATTGGAATGATTCAAGATGTTCCGGAAAGCTAAGAAGAAGCCCTACAACATAATCCAAGTTCCAAGCCAAGAACATGAAATGAACATGAAAGCCCAAACTATGTCCGGATTGTTTTTCCTTGCATTTTCATTCCAATAGTCACTTACACAGCTCCCAAACATATGATCTACAAAATGAACACAAAATGCATGAAAAGTAACTAAGAAACATGAGTTTAAGCAACTAATTCAAGTAACAAATACCGAATAATTATGTATAAAACTTACTTATCATGTATGTGGATCGATAAATCAATCCAAAATATGTAACACTATGCCACTGGTGTAATTGATGTTGGAATTTTGTAATTTTTGTGAGTACATGCTAATAAGAAAATTCAGGCAGGGTAAGCTTGTAATAATCTTTTGTCTGAAGTAAACTATACATTTGTTCAATAGCTATAAATTTTGACATGATTCATTAGTTTGTTGAGAAGTGTTTTCATCCTCCTTTTAATGGGTGATAAGCAATGAATCCAATGATTAGAAAAAAAGATGAAATTTAAGAAGGCAATTCATTTTGTGTCACTTGAGGAAAAATTAATTTGAAAGAAGTCTGTTGTATACTTGTATCTTTGGATATGCGTGCTTCGTCTAGCACAACAAAGGTTGTAACTTTTGGTTTTGGTGATTGGTTCTGCATTCTTACATTTGATTCTATCATTATTTGTTAGTGAAGTTGCATCTTTTATGATGGTGGATTATATTCATAGTGATCTATCCCTCCACATGCGAGTGACGCTTGCATATGATGTCTGTGTGCAAGCTTGATATTCAGTTTTGGGTTCAATCTCTGTAGCTATAACTTAAGCTTAGAGCAACTGATAATTCAGCTTATTATCAAAGTTCTGGTTTTGCATGGTCCTGTGTTTAGCCTTGGTTTATCTCTTGATGTGCAAGTACCCAAGGAGGGTTTGCACGTGAAGGGGAGTATACTACATGATATAACTCCTTGCATATGATGGAAAGTGTTGAATGATAATATATGTAATTGTTCCCATTTTTCTAAAGGTTTACACTTTATTTATATAACTTTGGGGACATTCATGTTTGTCGACATGTATATATTGTGTCTATGGAATTAGATATTGGGGATTGAGCAACAACTTTCTAACTCTCATTTTACTTTCATGTTAAAATTGTGATATTTATTCTTTTTCCTTTTCTGTTAGTTTTATGATCACCATAAAAATTCTTTTTTATAAATTTCCAGTTGTTGCACTGGTTAGGCAAATACTGAGTACTTAGTATAGATTCCTTTTTCCATGCCAAATGTTTTTTTTGTATATCAGTTGTAACTTGTGATTTTCTTGGGAATTAGTGAAGACGGGCCCTAGTGTTACTGATGCTGCTGTCGGAAGAATTGCTCAAGGAACAAAAGTTCTTGCAGAAGGTGGTTATGATAAAGTTTTTCGACAATCATTTGAAACTGTTCCTGAGGAGCAACTTTTGAAGTACTACGCCTGCTATCTGTCCACATCTGCTGGTCCAGTCATGGGGATAATATACCTGTCAACTGCAAAGCTGGCATTTTGTAGTGACAATCCTCTTTCATATAAAGTTGGCGAGGAAACACAATGGAGCTATTATAAGGTGCATTCTTTTCTATTCAAGCTAATTGCATGTGATTGGATTGCTTGCTAACTTTTTTCAATGCTAGAAGCCTAGAACTTAAAGTTGAGGCTAATTTCCATCATTATTATTTTTGTACATGTTAGGATATGCTTGATTATTGGCAAAATTAATAAAATAGCCACTGTAGTTGACATGTTTTACTGATTACACCATTGAACTTTTAATTTTTCAAATTACCCCACTAAACTAATTATTATTTTTAAATTGGGTCATTCCGTTAAAAAAATAAACGGACGTTAATTTTTTATCGACAAAACTAATGAATTACCTACTGTAGTTGACACGTTTTACCATTGAACTTTTAATTTTTCAAATTACCCCATTAAACTAATTAATATTTTGGAATTGGGTCATTTTGTTAAAAAAAATTAAGCAGACATTAATTTTTTTTATCTATGTGGCTTTGGAAAAGAAATTCAAAAATAAAAAATATTATTTATGTGACAAAAAAATAATAAAAAACTTGAAAGTGAAAGCCAAAAAATAAAAATATTTTGAATACTCTAATCTCAAATATTTATCAATAGAAAAATTTCCTCACGAAGGGGGAGAAGAGAGAGATGAGAGGAAGGAAGAGAGAGAATAAATCAAACTTGTTTATTTTCTTTTTCACGCCACGTAAGATAAAAATTGAAACAATTTAATACTCGTGAGGCAAGTTAACAGAATTACCCAATTTCAAAATATTAATTAGTTTAATGAGGTAATTTGAAAATTTAAAAATTTAATGGTGTAATCAGTAAAACGTTCCAACTACAGTGGGTTATTCATTAGTTTTGTCGATAAAAAATTAACGTCTGTTTATTTCTTTTTAACGGAATGACCCAATTTCAATATAATAATTAGTTTAGTGGGGTAACTTGAAAAATTAATAGTTTAATGGTGTAATCAGTAAAACGTGTCAACTACAGTGGGTATTTAATTAGTTTTGCCCTTGATTATTATATTTTTTTCAACTATATTTTGTTATCTGAGTGTGACTGTATGATAGATTAATGGAATTGCCATTTGAGAAATTATTTTGGTTACTGATAACGTGGTGTAACCTTTTATTGAGGCTTTGGGCCTGCAATAAATAGCATAGCAGTCAAAAATGGTCAACTACTATCGAAAACTAAGTATTTCATGAATGATATATCGATTAATTAGGTTATCAGGTATTCTTTATGGGTTGTTAGATGGATCTAGGATTTGCAGCTTAATGAACAAGAGTATACTGTAACTTTTCTATCAAGATTCCTTTATTGTTTTGCATTATTTAGACTCCTGGTTGGGGCTAAAGAGTCCAACATTTATTCATTAGTGAGGGAGATGTTTATAGGTTAGGATGCAGAAGAGATAAGTTAATCTATGCTTTGTTTTTTTTGTTTTTTTTGGGGGGGGGGGGGGGTGCTTATGTAAATAAAGTTCAATGAAAGAAAATATGTGCAGCAGTTTTATTGGGGTCAATTCCCTTCAAAGCAAAGACTCCAACAAGAAGCAAAAAACTCAATAAAACTACCAAAGAAACATTAAGCCTGCAAAAATATATTTTGACTAATATTCCACTCCATAGCAAGCACTACTCGTTTTTCTTTTTGACTAGCTTTATACCTAACATCGTCATATACTTCCTGCAAAATTTGAGGTGCAATAGTAAACCTCATTTCCAAAAATCCTCTTGTTCCTAGCTCTTCAAATATGATATATAGCACCTTGAATACTTAACAAAATTAACCAATTACAAAAAGAATGCTGCTTTAAATTTTATACCATCCACTCTTGCAACTGCTCCCAAGCATCTGGACTATTATGAAAATCACATCTCCTCTCTATCCCATGCCAAATTTCCTTAACCAAATTACAGTTAAAGAACAAGTGATCTAATGTCTCCTCAGTTTCTTGACAAAGACTACATTTATTTTCAGTAATAACACCCAATATACCTGGTTATCAAAGCTTTCTTAAACTCCAAGTTAAAAAAGCATGTTTAGGGATATGTTGTTTAAACTAAACAATTTTATACCACCTAACCACTTATTTCCTAGACCCTAAAGCCTTCCAAGCGCTCCTAATTGTAACCATACCTGTTGGAGATAAACTCCATTTGATTTTGTCTTTCATCGGATGGTCTAGTTTCCAGCTCTGCTATATTCCTTCTCTCTTGTAAATCACGAAACAATCTATTAGGCTAATCCCAATGATGTTCTGTAATAATTTTGCTCACTTTCACCATATCATTTAAGCAAGAATATCTTAGAATTCCTGCCCCATATGCTTTCAACAAAGGCCCTTTTGGATGTCAATTATCATACCAAAAATAGACATGTTCCCCTGTACCAATCTGCCATTGTACAAATTGCTGACCTTTATCCCTTAATTTCATAATTTTCTGCCAAGTCCAAGAACCCCCAGTAGGATTTTTGCTCCCCCCATAAACAACCTTCCTTCAACATATACACGACACACCCAAAGAATTATCTTTTTTCCTAGCAATATCCCAAAGATGTTTCATCATAGCAGCTGTGTTCCAAGACACAAGATCTTTAATCCCAAAACCACCCACACATCCTGCCATTTAACTTTAAACCCTTCTTAATATCTGAGCCATTCCACAAAATTCCTCAATAATCAACTAATTTCTTCAAGTATTGCTTTTAGGAAGAATAAAGAGACTACTCCAATAAACTTGAATACTGAACAACACGGATTTAATTAGTGTTAGCCTCCCTTTATATGAAAGAAATCTTGTAGACCAGTGCATTATTCTACTTGTTATCTTCTCCACAATAGCTTTACAATCAGCAGCTTTAAGTCTGGTAGTAATATATGCTTTTGTATCTTAAAATTTCTTTTTTCCTAGTCCTGGGTTGGGCGTGCAAAGACTTAGCTGCTAACAAGTAACAACAATCTGTTGAATTGATTTTATTCGCTAAACTAAGTATTGTTTTCGTAGTCTCTTGAAGTTAAGTGGAAGTTTCATTTTCTTATTCTGAATGCCTCTATTATTTTTAAGCCCTTCTCTCTGATGTCTCAGTTGTGTTAATAGGCATCACCTACAACATGATAAAGGATTTTTTCCTAATGTTTCATGGTGTTAGTTATAGTTGTTTTCATAATTCATTTTGATTCTTAACCATTTTATACTTGCTATGATGGCAATTGCTGGACACGTGAGTTGCTATTTTTCTTTTTCTCCCATTCCGTTTGAGATATGTTCAGACTTTTGAGAGATGAAAGTTTTCATTCTCGACAATTTATGATGAAAAGGAAAAAAACACCGTATTATAGTAGTATAGTACTCGTGGTTGGCATCGTTGTTGTCTTCTTTGCCTTTAGATCCATATTCAATGTGTAAGAAACACTTTTCTTACTAGTTTTCTGCTGTATTCATTTTTGCATTCCATCCTTAATTGAGAGTCAGTTTGTGGTGTTTTTTCTTTGCTTTCCCTCTTTAACTGACATTTTACTTTTGTTTTTTCTTTTATGCTTTCCATATGTAATTACCAGTCAATCTACTTGCATTCATTATGAAGTCAAAATTCTTACAAGTGTTTATGTCAAAATTCCTTCTTTTTATTTTATTTGAATCTATAACTACTATTTCGCATAGGCACATAGCGCCACTAATCAATTATGCATTTGTATAATATACCTTCATTAAGTTTCATTTATGTTAGTAATACCTTCTTTTGCTTTCCAATTTGTACTTAGGTGGTTATCCCCTTGCATCAGCTGAAAGCAGTTAATCCTTCTACAAGCAAAGTGAACTCGACTGAAAAATATATCCAGGTGATCTCAGTTGACAGTCACGAATTTTGGTTCATGGGCTTTGTAAACTATGATAGTGCTGTCAAAAATTTACAAGGTGCTTTGCAGTCTCGCCACTAGTGCCAAAAAAACTTTCATCGGCTCACTAATGGTGGGTCATGTTATGAAGTTATTGTATAGATAAAATATATTGTGGTTTGTAAGGGTTGCTAATTTGCTATGCATTGTTTGTGGATTTATTTGGGTTAGTGTCGTGTAGATATAATATATGTTGTGATTTATAAGGGTTGCTATGCATCTCCTGATTTGTTAATTCTTCTGGGGTTTGTGTATTAGTGAAACTCTGTGATTGTCAATTATTTTGTGATTTTTTGTTACGATGAATGGATGGATTAATGGTTGATATTATGTGTTGAAGAAACGTACATTACTGTTAATGTGTTACGCACATTTTTCTTTCTTCTTGTATATGTTTTGCAACTTTCTTTTTAAGCTATTCTGAATGAGGAGTTTTAATCCATTTATGTTATTTATTTTGATGATGACAAAGAAATGCAGTTTTTGTTAGCATCACAGGTTTGTTGGTTGAATTTCAAATGAAAGGAGTGCAAGTCAAAGAATGTTGGATTTAAAGACCTCAAGTCCAAGAGTATAGAATTTTATATAAGATGTTAATTAAATTTGGTAAAGGCTTAGGGTTCAAAACTTTTAGGTCTGTTTGGGAACTTACATTCGATGGCCTTGGAATTGGTATTGGAGCTCCCAATACCAATTCTACTGTTTGGATATGTAAATTAGTTTAGGATTGACATTGAATTGAAACACTAAAATCTTACAACTATATAATTTGAATACCATAGCCGTAGGTGAGAAACCAATCTGTCGGAATTCCGTACAAGTTAAAGTCGGGCACAGACCAAAACACACAGTAACTTAAACTTGATGTATTATGCTCCTCTCTCACTGTTCTGGTTATATTCCGGTGATTGGAATTATTTTTTTTGTCGTTTGGTGGGTTGGATTTACAGGCTGGAGATGGTTATGGATTGTTCTCTTTCAAGTTTGTTGGTGGCTTGTAAATTGCAGATTGTAAATGGATATGATCCATAGTTTGCCGCTTCAAATGGTAGGATGGATTGGAGCTTATAATATTGGGTTTCATCCAGGGCTGAGAAAGTAACCAAATTGGAATCGAAATCGCACCAAAAATTGCACCAAAAAATCGCATAAATTGCACCAATTAAAATCGCACTAACGGTTCCGACTTATGTGTCGGTTTTAGATGGGTTGAAAAACCAAATTTACGGTTCTGGTGTAGGTACTAGTCAAAATCGCACGCTTATAACCGAAACCGCACCATATTAACTTATAATATTTCTGACTATTTGTATTATGATAGTAATATTATTGTAATATGATCTTTGTTAACAATATGCAGTAATATGATTGATTTACTCTTAGTAACAATATATTGTAATATGATAGAGTAGCTTGTAAATTATTACAACATATTGTTACTAAGAATATTACAACATATAGTTACTAAGAATAGAGTAGCAAAGATTGTATTTAGCTTTTGTTTACTATATTCTACTCTAATAATTTATATCATATTACTCTATTATATTTAGCTTTTGTTTAGACAAAACATTATAAGTAAGGTTGTGTGTTATCAAAGTGATATTTAATATTGCGTGATGCTAAATTGTTAATTTAAATTGCATAAAATTTTGTTGTTTCAATTGGTTTTGGAACCTGTAATAACCAGGAATTTCAAGTCACTTTATATGTATATACATTATTGTTATTTAAAACTTTGAGCTATATAGTAATTTAATATGTGATAACATATGTGAAGTGATGTATGGACATATATATATTTCATTAAAAAGGAAAGCTTCACAACCTAATTATATGTGAGATAATTAAATAACCTAAGTGTTATGGTAATAATGAATAGTTAGTATTTAATATTTATACTAACTTAAGTGAATAATTTTATTATTGCAAATGATTAATAATTTTAAACCTAATTAGGTTACAAGTTGAAGAGATATGTGTAAGTAATTAAATTACATAAGATTGGAAATAGAAATCCTAAATAAACAATTAGAGTAATATATGTTAAAAATGTTAAACTATGTTTATTACATAGCCCAAAACAATTAAATGAGAAGCCCAAAAAAAATAAAATGCAAACCAATACTTAGCTCACTTGATTAAGGGTATTTTAGACTTTTGATTAATCAAATTTGTGCATTAAAATAAAAGAAGAATGGAGTGGATAATGGGCATGGGTGACCGCCCCTTTGAAGGCCTTTTAAGGCAATAATTTTATGCTAATCAAGTTCCTTAAGTAGTAACTCTTACAACAAGTACAAGTGTGTCCATCTCCAATTGGTGGAAAATCTACTTAGCACCCTTAATGACATGATTAGACTTAATTGAAAGAGATAAGGCAAAGCCTTTTGTCCAAGGGATAACAAAGATATGGGGGATATTAGTTTAAATCACCACATTTCATTTCTCCTATTCTTCTTCTTCTATTTTTCTCCCAAGCTAGCTAAATACAAAGAGAGAAAAGAGATAGAGGGCTTCGGTTTTGAGGGGAAAGAAAGGAGTATTAATGCATCCTAAGATCATATCTTACTTTGGTAGATCAAGAAAGGTTGTACTAGAACAAGGTATAACATAAACCTTCATCTTCTTCTTCTATTTGGTGTTATAGAAAGATTTGACGGGGTTAGAAACTAATACCCAAGATACCCTATTTCTACATATCATCATTGTGACACCCCCAAAATAGATATACATCACACATTTTGAGTCGCCAAATACATTGTACAGAATTCAAATACAACTTAATTATACAACTGTCATGTAAAGTACGACAAAACATAAGCTGGGAGTTTCAACACGAATATTGTCTTCTAGACAATATCCAAACTCAAATTCAATATTATTACATTTATTTTCACACTATTTCACAAAATAGTGAGGACTACTAATGCAAATATCTGGACCGTCACTTCGTTCCCCGACTAGTCCCAGTTATATTCTCATTTCCTGAAGAGAACAATGAAATCAAAGGGTGAGCTCAACTAGCCCAGTAAGAAATATTATGACTAAGATAATGCATAATACTTTATCGTTAGCCTTCAACAGTGTTAAACTAATAAAATACAATAGACATCAAGTTTAACTGCAGCGGAACAAGTAATCCATTAGAAGAGTCAAGTAGAGTATGATATCTACTATCTTCTATGATTTAAAAAATTTATCATAAATTTTATTGTTGAGACTCAGCTTAATAAATAATCCACATCATCGAATCATCCATGCACTACAGCCAATGATATTCATTATTATCAAAACCACAAATTATCCATGCACTACGGGACAAGGATATTCGTGTTTTCACCAATGGTCATGATCATGCCAACAACTGTCCATCAATGCACTACGGGCCAATAAGGACTTTTTCCACATCATTTGTAACATTACGGTCATGATTATACCGAATAATCCCTGGTCATAATCATACCAAGTCCATCTATGCACTACGGGCCACAGATGACTTTCATCATAATATAAGCATGAGGATGATGACAATGATATAAGAATTCAATTAAAAGAAAGCAAAGGATAAATTTTCAAATATTTATAATTTAATTTATCCAGAATTCAATAATGTCCAAATTGTCAACATGATACTGTTTTGTGGAGTAAAATTCAAGAATAATATTGTATCAAAAATAATTTGGATCGAAAAGAAATTAATTTTTGTCATAAATAGTACCCCGGGTAAATAGTACCCGAGTGAATAGTGTAAGAACCCGATTTTTTTAGAAAATATTAAAATAAGAATTTAGTGAATAAAATTCTTAAGGCACGTGAAGGGTTCAAATAAAAATATATAATGTGTTACGAGGTATGTGGTATGATGTTACATAAGGTAATATTAGCTATGTAATAAGTAATGTTGTGTTTAATAAATATATACCATTATTATATATTTGTTAGAAATTGTAGAGATGAAGTTATATGAAGATGGATAAGATTTATCTATCGACATTAAATAATTTATAGAATTATTTTATAGTAGTAAGTTGGTGACATTATAATATCTTTGATAATTACCAATTTCTTGAGTATATGTACGAGAGAATATCAAGTCTAAGGTAGTGCAATCTTACTCTTTAATGGTTACGTATAGGAGCTGGGATAAACGATTCCTTCAGAGAGCGGAGGTATATACGAATTGGTAACCGATCTAATTTACTGTGAAAACAGTGTAGACGAGACGGAAACTGATTTGTTGGTTGTTTGTGGAAAACCACTCAGTGTACTATATTGAATACTATTAAAGACTTGAGGCGTGTTAGGTTTGGACTAGTATATATGTACGTTGTTGACGAGAAAAGAGAATCGATATACCTTTAAAGTGGTTAGAGAATTATTGAGTGAAATGATATACATATGATGTGAGTACATAAATAATCCCTAACTTTGCTTGGTGTAGTAGTATTTACACATTAAAATTACATTTGGGAATTAAAGTACCCAACTAAATGATATTTAGTCCAATTAAAATATTAATGTGGACATTATCATTAAATAGTATTACTATGGGTAATATGGAAAATGTGGGTAGTAGTGATATAAATTATCCACGACTTAAGAATACGTGAAGTGTGAAATTTAATTGAGACTAATGATATAAGGTACCAAGTGGTACAGTGAAATCATATGTAGTGGTAATACAGAAATAATTAAATATCTGTGTATTCTAGAAACTGAGAAAGGAATTAAATGTTTAAATAAACATTCATATTAAATAAGGTATAATGTCATTACGTGAGTAGTAGAAATAATTATGGAACTACTCAGATAATAATACCTTACTGCGATATTTTATTACATGTATTTAATGTACATGGATTATATGATGTGAGAATGAAGTTTATCTTTAAATTCCTAATATGATAACAATTGTACATTAAAATTATATTTTTGAAAATTAAATGAACCAAACTAAGCTTTAGTTGCTGAGAATTAGCCTTGTCCCAAATTGAGTGTCCCATTTACTTTAAAAACCTCAGTCATGTGTAAGAGCAAAAGGCTAAGGCTTATGTTCTTCATTTTTCTTCCAAGGCTTGCTAGACAATGATCATGGGGAGGGGGTAGTGCTCATGATACAAATCAACAACTAAATTACCAACTCCTTCTTATACTTCATGCAATTCCTCAATCCATGAGTTTGAATTCTTGGAAAATGGCTTGGCATGGTTAATGAGTTTCCTATAAAATGAACACTTCCTTTCATTCTCTGTGATTTGGGGAAATTGTCTGAGAATTGCTAAGTAGTAAGGTTGAGAGCATACAAGTAATCTAGAGCTTAGAAGTTATTTGGAGCAAGTTCTTTTCACATTGCAGAGGTATAATCCCATTTATTACTTTTCAAATTCATTCTCTGTCAAAATAGAGTTCTTGAAATTCAAATTCTTGATTTTGTGGAATTGTATGTTAAGGAGGTTGGGTAATGTCCATATAGATGTAATATGATCATATAAGCATGTTGCAATTGATATATGAGTGTTTAGAATCAAATTTGTGAGTAATTTCTATGGTTGGGTTAGTTTTCTGCCGAAGCAGTATGTTTCTGCTCCTGAACCAGACACGGCACAGCTGCGCCATAATTGAACTAAGGCGCAGCGCAGCTGCGCCGGCCTCTGAGTTCAGTTGAGCTTGCTTTTTTAAGAATTGGCTAAGTGTGATCAATTATTATGGCTTAAGCCAACATGCAAACATGTATAACATGTATACATAAGTATAATAACCTAATGTGAGCATGTCTTACAAAAATTAGCATGATTTGGTAGACGATCTTTAACAAGGACTTTTAGTTTTGAAAACAAACTTTGTTAAAGTTCATGTTCTGCAAATTTTGAACTTAGTGGTCTATATACATGACTGATTTCACACATAAATGAACATGATATATGATTCATAGTTTTTTGAGCATGACCACCTTATTAGGCTTTGTGTTAGAGAAGTTTTTTTAAGAAAAGCTTAGCATAGTGAACTAACATGCATGACTTCTACATGATTTAAACTCTGACCTTGCGAGCATGATAACATGACTTGACTACGTATGTTTAGAGCTTTGAAGTTATGTTGTATGTGTTGAATGGCATTGTTCAAGTCTACAATGGTTTCAAAAGTAAACTTGAACATATTTTTAGAATCTAGTTGCATCACCTGGATATCTATATTCTAAAGGATTTATATGTCATGATATGTCTAGAATATCCCTAGATATGGTTTATATGTGCTATGTCGCATCATTCATGAAAAATGATTTCAAAGGCAACCTCGAGCATGTTTTCAAACCTAAATTGTATTTCATATGAGTATTTAGTTTTTAAAGGCTTGAGATGCCATGTTATGTTTCATTATGTCACTAAACATAGGTCTTATATATTAAACATAATGGAAGTAAACCAAGCATGAGGTTAAAGTATGTTTTAAAGTGTGAAACGATGATAGCTATGAGTAAAAGATGTGAATATGTACGAGCATGTGTAGTAAAGATTATGTGACCTCTTTTTGAGAACATAAGGCTAATTAGTACACCTAGTGATTTCATAATCCTATTTGGTTTTGATTCATGGAAATCCTAAACTAAAGTCCCTAACATATAAGGTTGAACTTGAAATGGTCATACAAGTATGTAAAGACCTCTATCGTGTATGCATGTTAAGTGTAAGTGTCTAAGTGTATTAAAGTATGGACTAAAAACAGGAAGTGTAAAGCTCAGTCTTGGTCTGGCCAGGGGACAGCGCAGCTGCGCCGTCCCTAAGCCTGGAAAGGGCGCAGCTGCGCCATCCTGTAGTTTTGAATAGGTTCTGTTTTGGATCTGATGTTTGAACCATGCGTGTATAATTACTATATATGATCAGTATGGTATGTAATGTGTTAAGAAGCATGTTATGTGATAAAGATGAATGTTATTTAAGACTTTCAAAATGTTAAAGTCCAAAGGAATGTTTTCAAGATATAAAATAATGATACATTGTTTGAATTTGTGAGGTCTTACAATCTGATTTGTGCTATATAGGTTATGTTGTATAAAGTTACAACTAAGTTAGGCGTTTGTGTGTACGGTTGAACTTAACGATATGAGATTTAAATGTGTCGAACACCTAGTGAGTCAAGTGTGTGGTAGCTATATATGAATGTTGATGTCATATACGAGTGGTTAAGGTATACCTAGACATACCTAGCTATTCTAAGCGTATGATGAGAAAGTGAAGTGTAGGTTTTACGAACCTATTTAAAGAACAATGTAACGATAGTATTACATTGAGAATGCATGAAATATGTTACTGATGGATATGAATCCATGATTATATAACTGTGTAGGATTACACGAAGTGCAGTTAAGCGTTAAGCAGTTAAGTCGTAGTTTATAAACTACAAATCAGGCAAGTCTTTCAGTTCCTATTTGTTATATGAATTCGATAACTATTAGTTGATCTATATTATGCTATGCAAATGTTGATGTATATATATGAAATGCATATGAGATATGTATGAAATGTGGAAGTTGATCTTTGATGATATGCTTGTGATATAAACCTCTATGCCTGTTATGTGAGAAGTATCATGCGTAGTAAATATTAATCGGTTATGAATGCATGAACTGAATATGCTATTATATGCTATGTGCTGCATGAAAACTGTTAGAATTGCTGGGCTGTCGAGCTCACCCTTGCAAATAACCACTTTTGCAGGTTAAAGATTCACGGTAAAGATTACGTGCTACTTGATTGATAGAGTTCAATAGTAATTGAAGGAGATTGATTTATCATTTATCTAGATACTCTTGAATCATGTTTAGGTTCTAGTAGATGTACATGATAGCAGTTTATAATGTGTAATACCTGTTAAGTTGTATTATGTGATACATAGAGAAATTTGAATTGAGATATAAATATTTATATAGTAATTCGAATAGAGTGAATCATAGAATAATTTGATTCAAGGATTTGTAATTGATTCGAGTTGAGATATCAATAAAAGATTTATTTTCAAAGTAGATTGAAAAAGTTTAAATTATTCCGCATATTTGTATAACATCGAATGTGATGTAAAACATGAATAATAAATAACCAATATTTGAAACTTATAATAGTTTGGGGTCATTATACATAGATCCTGGATATGGAAAGAATTTATAATCTAAATTGTAATAAGTAAAGTTATATTCATTAAGTTATGAATAAAAGATATAATAGTTTGACGATAGTAGTATTGTGGCGGACCGGATCCGAGGTTCGAAGGGACTTGGATTTGGGGGCGTCACAAATAGTACCTCGTGAATAGTACTTCAGGAATAGTAACCCTGTGAATAGTACTCTGGCATAAAAAAGTTAAAAGTTATCAAGAATTCTTAGAATTATATTTCCATGAACATATACTGGATGAAGCGCAAATATCAAGGATATTCTACTAATTTTATAGAGTATAGAAGCTAAAACTTTAACAAAATGAGTGTAGAATTCGAAACTGATTTGTTGGTTGTTTGTGGAAAACCACTCAGTATACTATATTGAATACTATTAAAGACTTGAGGTGTATTAGGTTTGGACTTGTATATATATACGTTGTTGACGAGAGAAGAGAATCGATATACCTTTAAAGTGGTTAAAGAATTATTGAGTGAAATGATATACATATGATGTGAGTACATAAATAATCCCTAACTTTACTTGGTGTAGTAGTATTTACACATTAAAATTATATTTGGGAATTAAAGTACCCAACTAAATGATATTTAGTCCAATTAAAATATTAATGTGGACATTATCATTAAATAGTATTACTATGGGTAATATGGAAAACGTGGGTAGTAGTGATATAAAATATCCACGGCTTAAGAATACGTGAAGTATGACATTTAATTGAGACTAATGATATAAGGTACCAAGTGGTACAGTGAAATCATATGTAGTGGTAATACATAAATAATTAAATATCTGTGTATTCTAGAAATTGAGAAAGGAATTAAATGTTTAAATAAACATTAATATTAACTAAGGTATAATGTCATTATGTGAGTAGTAGAAATAATTATGGAACTACTCGAATAATAATACCTTACTGTGATAATTATATGGTTTTCTACGCTCAAAACTTTCTTAAACTCAAAGAAATACGCTCAATATTATAGAAGAAGAATTCTCTGATTCTGGTGTGATTTTTAATTCTAACTAAGCATCCTATTTATAGGAGAATGGAAATGATACTATTTGAATTTAGAAATCATGGACTGCATAGTAAAGTCTCACGGGTTGCAACAATCGGCTGATTTTTTTTAGAATTTACTATGCAAACACTATGTAGGCACTATGCAAACACTATGCATAATAAAATATAATATATTCTATTTTTTATAAAAAATAAAACTTATTATATATAATATATATATATATATATATATATATATATATATATATATATATACACACACACACACACACACACACAAATCCTCCCGCGATAAACAAATTCTGCCACCCCCCAAAAGTCGTCCACCAGTGGGCCATATGTCATCATCACATGTGGGCTCCACCTTTTATAATATATTTTCTACCGATTATTTTAAAAAATGGGTAAATGGGGGTCTATAAAATAAGAAAAATTTACATCAAATACTTCATAAAAATCCCTTCAACATTTATCATCATTATTATAACTCGCAATATTTAACAATCAGATCGTTCCCAGGAAAGATGGGGCTTTCCGATAAGAATTTTTCCCCATTGGTGCGCAATTAGGTGACCAAATCTCTCCTCGACAGAACTTTCTAGACATCGTCAATATTACAAATAATAATATGAATAACTTTGTCGTCTCAATTATTGATTTAATAATATATAAAATATTGACAATAATTGAATCAAATAACGTGAGATACTATGCAGTAATTACTGTAGCAATAATTAAATATAACTGAGTGACTTCTCACATAAGTATCAATAATCAATACCGTGTGCTACTATGCAACCACGCGTATTACTGTACTTTTATCACCGGGTATTTCAACAGTTAATGGTAAAACTTCCGTTGTTATTTTCATAAAAAATATTTCTGTTGTTTTCTCATTCCAAAAATAATTCCGTTGCAGGGTCCACCAATGATTGTGTCGTCGTACGAATATTCCCCGACCAATCGATACCATAATATTAAAAAAATGATATTTATAGAAAATTCATCCTTATTCATAAAAGTTGGGGTCTTACAACCTCCTCTTCTTATGAAATTTTGACCTCGAAATTAGGGTACATACATGGTATGTCGAAGAGGTGAGGATACCTTGATTTCATTTCAGATTTTAACTCCCATGTCATTTCCTCAACATCGTGGTTTCTCCATAAAACTTTAACTTGAAGTATAACCTTGGAGCGTAGAATATGCTCCTTCTTATCCAAGATTTTAACAGGTACCTCTTCATATGTTAAATCTTCCGCTATCTCGTCTGGTTCTAACTCAATAATGTGGTTCAGGTCTTCCACATATTTACATAACATAGATATGTGAAAAACGTTATGAACACGAGACATACTTGGCGGTAAAGTGAGTCTATAGGCCACAGTTCCTACTCGGTCGAGAATTTTGAATGGGCCAATGAATTGAGAATTGAGCTTTCTTCTCTTTATAAATCTTTTAACTCCTTTCCATGGAGCAACTCGTAACAACACATGTTCTCCAACATTGAATTTCACGTCCTTTCGATGAAGATCAGCATAACTCTTTTGTCGATCTTGTGAAGTTTTTATACGTTATCGGATCATTTGAATCTTCTCCGTAGTCATACGTACCAATTTCGGTCCCAACAACGTTGCTTCACCCACCTCATCCCAACATATTGGAGAACGACACTTGCGTCCATACAACACCTCGAATGGAGCCATGCCAATACTTGCTTGATAACTATTATTGTAGGAAAATTCCACTAATGGCAAGAACTTGTCCCAACTTCATTTGAAGTCAAGGACACAGAGTCTTAATAGAACCTTAAGAGTTTGAATAGTCCTCTCCGATTGCCCATCCGTTTGAGGATGATAAGACGAACTGAATTGTAAATTCGTGCCCATAGCTTTTTGCAAACTAACCCAAAATCGTGAAGTGAATCTTGGGTCTCGATCAAAAACTATGGATACTGGCATACCATGCAGTCTTACAATCTCATTTATATATATACGAACAAGAAGTTCAAGTGTATAAGTTTCTCGTATAGGTAAGAAATGAGCAAACTTGGTCAATCTATCAACAATGACCCAAATCGCATCTATGCCTTGAGAAACCTTGGGAAGACCAGTAACGAAATCCATAGTAATGTGCTCCCACTTCCATTCTGGAATTTCAAGTGGTTGCAATGGACCTTTTAGCACTTGATGCTCCGCCTTGACACGTTGACATGTTAGACACCTTGAGATAAACTCCACTATCTCTCTCTTCATATTTTTCCACCAGAATGTACGTTGAAGATCACGATACATTTTGGTACTCCCAGGATGGATTACAAACGCTGTGTTGTGCGCCTTCATCATGATTTTATACTTTAAATCAGGGTCATTAGGAACATAAATTTTAGAGTTGACTCGTAGTATTCCTTCTTCATCGATTCTTGCTTCCGGAATAGCACCTTCTTGTACTTTCTTCCTCATATGCATCAGCTCCAGGTCTTTAGCTTGAGCAGTTTTAACTTTATCGATTAAAGTCAGTTCTACTCATATATTTGACATCATCACGTGGGTCCTTGGAGTCTTTAACTCTATCTCCATCCTTTGCAAGTCATACAAAATGGGCCTTTGCATTGACAATATCGCACTCATACCCGCATATGATCTTCCACTCAATGCGTCAGCTACCACGTTTGCTTTTCTAGGATGATATTGAATGGTATGATCATAATCTTTCAACATTTCAAGCCAACGTCGTTGTCGCATGTTGATTTCCTTTTGAGTGAAGAAATATTTGAGTCTTTTATGATTCGTATAGATCTCCACTTTCTCCCCATACATGTAATGCCTCCAAATTTTAAGTACGAAAATGACAGCTACCAACTCTAGATCATGAGTAGGATAATTCCTCTCATATTCTTTGAGTTGTCGAGAGGCAAAGGCTATGAATTTCCTATGTTACATGAGAACACATCCTAACCCTTTGCCCGAAACATCACTGTAGATGATAAATCCCTCCGAGCCAGATGGTATTGTCAGAACAGGTGCTAAAATTAGTTTTCTCTTGAGTTCTTGAAAACTCTTCTCACATTCCTCGCTCCAACCAAATTTTGTATCTTTCAATGGAGTAGCAATTTAAGAAAACCCTTCTATGAATCTCCGATAATAACCAACTAAATCGAGAAAGCTACGTACTTTGGTAACTGATTTAGGTTGCTCCCAGCTTTGAATTGCTTCAATCTTTGTTAGTTCAACAGATATTCCGTGATTTGATATCACGTGCCCAAGAAATGCTACTACCTCAAGCCAAAACTTGCATTTCTTCAACTTGGCATATAACTTGTTCTCACGAAGCTTTTGGAGTATCAGCCTCAAGTGTTGCTCATGACTTTTGGAGTAAATGAGGATGTTATCAATAAAAACAACCACAAAATGATCCAAATATTCCTTGAATACTCGGTTCATCATATCCATGAAGGCAGCAGGAGCATTAGTCAATCTAAAAGACATAACTAGGAATTCATAATGCCCGTACCGAGTTCTAAAAGCAGTCTTTGGAATGTCATCAGTTTTAATCTTCAACTGATGATATCCGGAATGAAGATCGATCTTTGAAAAGAATTTGGCGCTTTGCAACTGGCCAAACAGGTCATCAATACGAGGCAACGGGTACCTATTTTTGATGGTGACATGATTTAACTCCCGATAATCAATACAAAGTCGCATATTCCCATCTTTCTTCTTCACGAATAGAAAAGGAGAACCAAGGAGACGTACTAGGACGAATGAAACCGATGTCTAACAACTCCTGCAGTTGGGTTTTTAACTCCTGAAGTTCAATAGGAGCCATTCGATATAGAGCTTTAGATATGGGTTTTGTACCAGGTTCAAGGTCTATACAAAATTTGATTTCACGCTCTGGGGGTAGGCCAAGAAGTTCTTCCGGGAATACGTCAGGAAATTTATTAACAATAGAAATATCATTCAAAACTGACGTATTTTTGTTTAAATCCGTGACATGGGCTAAGAAATCTTGACACCCATTTTTTAATAAACGAATAGCTTTATGACTTGATATGATAGTGATTGACTTTAATGGTTTGATCGCTTGAATTCGCATAATAGCTTGGTTAGGAATATGAAAGCTAACAACTTTACGAAAATAATCAATTTTAGCATGAGGAATAGTTAACCAATCAATCCCAAGAATCACGTCAAATGCAAGTATTTTTAAAGAAATAAGATCGACAGGTAACGTGCGGGTGCCGATTTGAATTAAACAAGACTTATAAACAGTGGATGTAATGAAGGTTTCTCCCAATGGAGTTTCAACAAATAAGTCAAAGTCTAATTTCTCCGGAGTCAAATTTAAACGTTGAGCGCAAGTAGGAGAAATAAAAGAATGGGTAGAACGGGTATCAAATAAGGTATAGACTTTGCTAGAGTTTATGATTAGCTTACCCGTGATGACCTCGTTTGGGTTCCTTGCTTTTTGGGAGGTCACGACAAACGCTCTCCCTTGAACTACTAGTTTTGACTTCTCTGGGACGGCCTTTGGTGCCTCCGTCTCAGATGGACTTGGCTTCCATGCATGACAAAATCAAGCTAGGTGACCTTATCTTCCATAATTGTAACACGTTTTGGACTGTTGCATGCAATTTGGACTGATGTGTCCCTCCCCTCCGCATTTGAAGCATATGACAGGTGGTCGTTCTCCTTCCTTAACAACGGGTACTGGTGCTGACGTCTTTTCATCATTGTTAAATCTCTTTTTCTTGAAATGTCCACTTTTATTATCTTGGCCATGATTACCACCGAAGTGGTTACCATTCTGGCCTGTTGTTTCCCTCCACGTTTGTTATCGCCGCTTCGATGATTGCTACCACTGGTATTATCAATTTTTCGGCTACTCTTTCTTGGTTGGGTTGACTCATTATCGTGCTCCAATAATTGAGCCATATTTACAACATTTGAATACAAACACAGTTTGTGAGAAATTAGGTATTGATGTATCTCGGGTTTCAAACCTCTTAGAAACATTCGCGTCATTCTCTCCTCATTATCAATCAAGTGGGACGCAAACCATGACAACCCGACAAACTTAGCTTCGTACTGCGACATGGTCATGTTGTTTTGCTCCAGCTTGATGAACTCTACCTCTTTCATGTGATGAATACTTTCGGGAAAGTACTTATCGTTGAACAGTTCTTGGAACATCTCCCAAGACATCTTTAGTGCGGCAGGCTGAGTATGCTTTACAGATTCCCACCAATAATCCACCTCTTCTAGCAGCATGAAAGTGGAAAGGAAACCTTTTGCTCCTCGGAGCAGTCCAAGAAATCAAATATCTTGGTGATCTACTTTATCCACGTCTCTGCCTTAAGTGGTTTTGGCTCTTTCAAAAACTCCGGTGGTCCTAACTCCTTGAACTGCTTAGCGGTGACCATCCAAGAGTTACCAGTGTTTCCACCGATATTTTGAACAAGTCTCTCTCGCCTGATGTTGCATGAACTGTACCTAGCTTCTGAACATCCCATCGTTCATCATTTGGTTGGTGTTTTTGTTTGCATGAGGATTGTTGCTTTCTTGATGCACATTTTCCTGGTTATTGATCGTTGGTGATTCAACGGTCTCATGTGCTCCATTGTTATTCTCAACATTCTATGATATAATTTTCAAATACTGCCACAAAATAAGGGTTAATTGACATGCAACATATTATCCCTATATTCTGACCTACCAATTAAATAACAAATAAACTTAGGTAGGTCATACAAGAAAAGGAATTACCTGTCTCTCCTCTCCTAGTTCTAGTCTCACATCTTAGCCAGGGAGCATATCCCTAAGCTTTGATACCAACTGTGACGCCCCCAAAATAGGTATACATCACCCACTCTGAGTCACCAAATACATGGTACATAATTCAAATACAACTTAATTATACAACTGTCGTGTAAAGTACGACAAAACATAAGCTGAGAGTTTCAACACGAATATTGTCTTCTAGACAATATCAAAACTCAAATTCAATATTATTACATTTATTTTCACACTATTTCACAAAATAGTTAGGACTTCTAATGCAAACATCTGGACCGTCACTCTATTCCCCGACTAGTCCCAACTATATTCTAATTTCCTGAAGAGAACAATCAAATCAAAGGGTGAGCTCAACTAGCCCAGTAAGAAATATTATGACTAAGAAAATGCAGAATAATTTATCGTTAGCCTTCAATAGTGTTAAACGGATAAAATACAATAGACATCAAGTTTAACTGCAGCGGAACAAGCAATCTATTAGAAGAGTCAAGTAGAGCATGATATCTACTATCTTCTATGATTTAAAAAGTTTATCATAAATTTTATCGCTGAGACTCAGCTTAATAAATAATTCACATCATCGAATCATCCCTGCACTACTGCCAAGGATATTCATTAGTATCATGACCACGAATTATCCATGCACTACGGGCCAAGGATATTCGTGTTTTCATCAATGGTTATGATCATGCCAATGTTTACATCATTTGTAACATTACGGTCATGATTATACCGAATAAACCCTGGTCATAATCATACCAAGTCCATCTATGCACTACGGGCCACAGATAACTTTCATCATAATATAAGTATGAGGATGATGACAATGATATAAGAATTCAACTAAAAAAAAGCAAAGGATAAATTTTTAAAAATTTATAATTTAATCTATCCAGAATTCAATAATATCCAAATTGTCAACATGATACTTCTTTGTGGAGTAAAATTCAAGAATAATATTGTATCAAAAATGTTTTGGATCGAAAGAAATCAATTTTTATCATAAATAGTACCCCGGGTAAATAGTACCCGAGTGAATAGTTCCCTATAAGAACCCGAATTTTCAGAAAATATTAAAATAAGAATTTAGTGAATAAAATTCTTAAGGCATGTGAAGGGATCAAATAAAAATATATAAGGATGTCCCACAAATCTGTACTTGTCAAATCTTGTCCCAAGCTTATCCTTTGAAATCTTTTTCACATAAGTTGGACAACTCCTTATCTTAACTTACTTAAAATTAGGAATCCTTCCTGTCCATAACTTTTATGGAGTTTTGTGGCCGAATTTTGAGGTTACCTTTTCCGTAGATATGCATCCATTTCTAGGACATTATCCCAGAAGGATACTTGAATGTCGGTAAGATCATTATGGACCGCACCATGTCCAACAAGATATGATATTTCCTTTTAGATACATTAATCAATTATTTTGTATAAAGAGGTGTCCATTGTGAGAAAACCATTTGAGATGATCTAGAAACTTATTGCACAAGTATTTATTCCTTGATCCGATCAAAGAATCCTAATGCTTTACCAATTTATTTCACTTCTGAATTCTTTGAACCTTTCAAATAATTCATACTTGTATTTCAGCAAATACATACATTCAACTCTTTGAATGATCATCTCTTTTTCTTATACTAGTTTGTTCAATATGCAAAATTATTTTTCTTGTAAGTCAAGTACACAAAATCCATTAAGTAATATTCCAGTTCTATACAAAACATTATTATTATAAATAGAACAATAATTGTTCTTAATTATAATACCAAAGATTTCATTGTCCAACAATAAAATGGAAATAATGTTTCTAATAAGAACTGGAATACAATAACAACTTATTGACTTAATAGATTTGCCCGTAGGCATTGCTAAACTATAAGTTTCTATGGCTAATGTGGCAACCTTTGCTTCATTTCTCACACATAGGATTATTTATATTTGTTTAGCTTTCTACTTCTGCTTGGTCCCTTTATAAATCTATATTTATGATAACCAAAGCCGGTATCCAATACCTAAGTAGAATCTTGACTTAAAGAAAAATTTATTTCATTCATGAACAAAACTGTATTGTAACCAAAACTTTACTAAGCTTCTTTGGTTATCTTCTACAAGATGCTTCTTGTAGTTTCTTTCCAGTGTCCAGGCTTATTGCAGTGGAAGCAAACTCCTTCGCTATCATCATCAGTTTTTGTTCTTATTATCCTTTGTTTTTGCCTTTTCTATTTACCTTCTTTGAATCGTTCTTCTTTTCAGAAGATCCTTTGGCCCCTACCAGTAAGACATGGTCTTTCTTGGTTGGAAAGTGACTCTCAACATTTTTCAACATGTTAAGCAAATCAGCGAGGCTGATATTTTGCTTGTTCATATGAAAAATTCACAACAATTGTGAAAGGAGTCTGGGAGTGAGAGCAAGATCAAATCTTGGCTCAACTATCCATCCATGACAAAACCTATTATCCTAATTATTCAATCAAATTGATCATGTTAAGGACACGTGTCTGTACTTTAGTGTCATTGGTCATTCTAGATAGGAAGAGCTCCTTAGATATCTGATATCTATTAGTCCTACTTTCCTCACCATCAATTACTTGACGTACAAGAGTATAGTAGGAGCATCCATAGTTTCATGCTGACGCTGAAGCTCGTTACTCATGGATGCGAACATGATGCATTGAGACAATTATGCATCATCTTGCCACTTTCTAAAAGTAGCAATCTCTTCCTCAAAGGCATTTTCTGCAACCATTGCAGGGGTAGGCGTATTAAGGACATAAGATAACTTTTCAGCCATGAGAACTATTATCAATTTCCTTAACCAATCCATTTTATTCAGTCCGGTTAAATAACATCTAATATGCTTTGCAGTGATAGTAATTTAGACATTGTAAAATTCTGTAAATGAATTTGTAATTAACAACATTTTAGCATACATTCTTTTATTAATTACCAAAATAAATTAGGTCTTGTTTTAAATTGGTATCTCCCACTATTTTCTTCAAACTATATTACCCTCAATATATATAGTTCGGCAATATCTAATTAAAGATATGCTAGTGAGAATAAGGATCCCATTTCAAATGTATATACCCTTGTGTGTGCACAACAAACTATATATAAATAAATAGGTAGACAACTCGTGTCAATTACATCAACTATGCAACTCCTTTTATTTTGCCTGCGTTTGTTTGTTGTTGATTGGCCATATATGGTAATGTTGAACTCCCTTTTGAAGCGTCTTCAATAAGTGGTTGGTCAAGATCCAGGTTTGCGCCTTGGAAAGCTTGAGTTGCTTGCCTTGGAACTGGATTCGGTGAGGTAATGTTATTTGTTGATGAAACAGCTCTTCCTGTAGTTCTCCCACTTCGATTTGTGGGCATACCCTTCACGAATTCTACACTTCCCCAGCAGAGTCGCTAATGAAATGTGGGCAAGGAAATCGTGCTTGGCCAGTTAGGGTTTCATGTTGACTGAGGAGGAGAGAAATCTACGAAGAGCAAGGAATCGATTGGTCAGGAAACCCTAATTCTAAATCTGGGATTCCTAAACCCTAATTAGGAAACCTTAATCCTAATTAGCAAACCTAATGTGTTTATTAAACTTAAATATGATTAGAAAACCCTAATTATATTTTACTTATCTTAATTTCTATTTTACAAACCCTAATTGTAATTTAGAAATTTTATTTTTCTAATTAAAACCATAATTAGAAAACAATCCTAGAAACTAAAGGTTTAAAGCCTAAGGGTTAGAACTTTAGGGTTTGGACAATTACCTAAAAGCCATTAAAATTACAAGAGCAATGACCAAAATACCATTTTTACATTTTAATGAGCTAACTTGTAAAATTGGCAAGACCTTTAGTTGGTGTCCTAATTGCTTGACTTTGTGACATTAAAATATCAGCAAATTAACCTCACTTTTGACAACAACATCATATCATTCATGAATCTAAGTAATATAAATAGATTTGGAGAGAGAAAGTTCACCAAATTTGCACAATTGCTATCCAACTCTCACCAACTCTCTCTCTCTCCCAAACCTCCGAATTTTCTAAGTAAATCAGTCACTAGATAACCTCCTAGAACACCAAGAATAGATTTGGAGAGCTAAGATCAAAGCTTGAACTAGAAAGGTATAAACCCTAAACTGCTTTTGATCTTGTATGCTAAGATAGAGTTAGTGTTTTTGTGTTTATATTTATGTTAAAAGATGTTTTTAGATGATCTATGGTGATCCATCATGGGTCCATAGCATTAAAGTGTCTTAAACTGGTGTTTTTCAAAGACTGTTCTTGAGTTTGAAATATGGTCTGACAAGAATTGTCAGTGGCCGTAGATCTTTATACGTTTATGATTTTAGTTATTTTATGTTTGGGATCTATAGTTTGGTATGATGTCTTGGTTCTGCAAGTGAAATAACAGTTGTTTAATGTCTAGATTGTAAGTTATTAACGGTCAAAGTCGGTTGATCGACCATGACCGAGTACAATCTGGGTAACCCAGAAAGCATTTTTTAGTGTCTGACAAGTTTTGCAACGTCCAGATCTGTCAGGTTGTATGTTGTTTGTTGATGTTATTGTATACATGTTATAGCCTGCTAGATGGAGTATAAATCCATGCCTTAAAACCCCTTAAACAACAACTATGTTGGATATAGGAGATGGTCAAAGTAGCCATCCAAGACTGATTTTGAGTTTCTGGAATTTCTAGAAAACCGTATGAACAAGCCTTCTGACAAGGTTTGATCGAGTTGAATCTGGAGATTTTAATGTACTTGTACAGATCTAGTTATGTATATATGTTCCTTGTTATGAGTACTACATTCTAGGACCATGAGAACAACAAAACAATTACCAGAACCTAGAGATTATAGGGCATCAAAGTTGGTACTCGAAACTGCATGGGTTTCTGGGTATCCCAAAAAACCCAGGAACCCTCTGACAACATATTTGGAGACGTAGATCCTGCAGCTATGATGTTGTATGATCGAGATGATGATTGGTAATGGTAGTACTACATACCTACTACCAGATTAGTGTTTAAACAAACCCTGATCATGCCTGAGCTGAGAATCATGGCTGGTAAAACGAGCAACCATGAACACTAAGCTGTCAGTGTTCTTGAGCTCAAGAACACCAACAACGATGCTTTTTGTCGCTAAAGTCCTATAGCGACGGTTTTTAATATAATTATTTTTTAATTTCCCAAAAATTATTTAAAAATAGAAATAAATTATAAAAATCACCAAAAATGGTTTTAAAAATTATTTTAAGTTATTAAAAATAATTTTTGATTAATTGGGATATTTTTCATTAATATTTATAATTATTTGAATATTAATGACATTTAATTTATTTAATTAGTAGATTAAATAAATTAGGAAAAAATGATTTAATATTATGAAAAATCATTTTAAATAAGAATAAAGTGTTTAAAAAATATTTTGAGTAATAAAATGTGACTTTTAATAATTTTGTAGAATTTTTATTAATAAATTAATATTAATGATATTAGATTTATTTAATTATTAAATTAAATAAATAAGTTAAAATGATTTTATTGATTTAAAAATCATCTTAAATGAGAATAAAGTGTTAGAAAATATTTTGAATTATAAAATATAATTTTCAATATTTTTGGAGAATTCTCATTATTAAATTAATATTAATGATGATAGATTTATTTAATTATTATATTAAATAAATGATAAAAAATGATTTTATTATTTTAAAGATCATTTAAAAATGAGAAAAATTATTTAATAATATTTTAATTTATAAATAATGACTTTTAATAGTCGGATGATAATTTCATTAATATTTAAATATTAATGGTAATGATTTAAAATAGATTTTAATTATTTTAAAAATAATTTAAGTTGAATATTGATGATTTAAAAATATTTTAAGTTATTGTTAATAACTTTAATATTTTGACAATTATGTTATTAATATTTTTATATTATTAAATATTAATGATGATAAGATTATTAGATAATTAAATCAGTTAAAAATAATTTCGGTGTTTGAAAAATTATTATAAAATATAATAATTGTTTGATAAATTATTAAAAGCTTCCGAAAAATATTATAAATGATATATGACTTATCTAATGTAATATTGAAGCTTTGAAAATGAATTTAATTGACAATAACTGTGTTAATTATCGGTTAGGGTGACCAAAACACCGAGAATAGACCGAAGTCCAACCAGACCGAACTAGTTAAACTTGATAAGTGTTTATATAGGTTATAAACACTGATGTGGCTACGTGGTAATGTGTCTAGGAGAAGATTGATTGTGAATTACAGTGTTATGTGTTATAAATTATTATGCTAATTGTGAGACCAATATTATTGGTTATAGGTCTTACGAACATTGATAAGTTTATTGTGTAGTTGTAATCAGCGGAAGAGGCAAGTTTCATAACTCAACCTTGAGTTAATACTTTTTAAATATTATGCTGGTTAATTATTGTTAATTAGACCACATCCAAAAATCTATTGTTGATTATTCACAGTTAGTGCATGTTTTATAATTCAAATTGAATTACTGATTTTGAGAACATACTTGGAGAATAACTGTTGTTGTATATTCACATCCATAGAAATTAATATTGACAGTATAGATAATCCCTGTTTATTATCGAATTATGTTGAGAGATGTCTTAGCTAATTATTCTGACTAGACGAACATTTATTAGAACTTGATAGGTTTGAGAAGAGAAGAGAAGAGAATTCAGTTATTATTGATAGATCAATGCCAGTTGTTTTGGCTATATCGAAAAAGAAAACTTGATAGGTTTGAGAAGAGAAGAGAAGAGAAGTGATTATATATTGAAATCATTGTATTTCATTGTTAAATCGAATTCTGATTCAAAGACTGAAAAGAACAACCTTTGATATAAAGGGAACATATTTGGTCGTTTATTCGGCTATTGCGCGCGTGTTAAGTATTACGCATAATATAGGGTATAATAAAGCTGATCACTTGTTATACTTGCAGAGGGGTATGATTTAATCTTTATGGTTATCTGATACACCTACGTATATATCAAAGTAAATCTTTGATAGATACCCGAGAAGAGAAGTTCTTGATCCTTTGTGACTCAGCATAAATCTGGAAAACATTCCACTTTGTTATTGCGTAGAATTGATTCTTGATTATTCATTAAAATATCGTAGAAACTTTGAAAGCATTGTACTCTTTCATTATCAAATTATTGTGTTGTATAGAAAGCGAGAAGACTTGTTATTGATTAATGAATTGTTCAGTTATTCAAAGTTCCCCGAACTTTGGTGTCATTTTATCAAAATAGATAGTCCGTTATTCCTGATTCTTATACATTCATTGTATATCTTAACTTGCGAGGCGAATTTGTTGCTCACCCTTGCTATATATAAAACTTTCAACTAGGAACGAAGTGGCAGAAGGTGAAGTGAAGAGTAAAGGAAAAGACATCGTGATAAATTAGTTTATGATTAGTATATTTATTTTGTTGTTTGTAAGCCCTTTTTGTATATCTAAAGGGTATATTTGTAATATTAAGGTTAGCAAACCTGGGACTTATGTATTAATAACATATGTTAATAAGTTATGTATTCCTTTTTATATTTGAATGGGTAGTTAGATGTTAATATATTATGGATCGTGAGCACCAAAATCGGGGGTCAGGTAACCCGGATTTTGGGGCATCACAACGAATCTAGCGAACTCATTAAATTTTTCTGCATAGTCTGATACGGACATGTTTCCTTGCTTCAATTGCAAAAATTGTACCTCCATTTGGTTTTGCGAGCTTGTTGGGAAATACATTTTGAAGAACATCTCCTTAAACCTTTCCAAGGTGATCACACCTTCTCTTCCCCAGATTTTATTTACTTGCCACCAATAACTGGCTTCTAACTTCAGCATGATCATTACATAGGAGGTTTTCTGGTCCTCTTTGACTCTCGCGACGTCAAAAACTTTTTCCATCTCTATAACCTAGGTCTGAGCTTTTATCGGGTTCATGGAGCCTTTAAACTATGGCGGTCCCACCGCCTTCAAGTCCTTGAATGTAGTATTTGGTGGAATTTAAGGTTGATTGTTAATCGCTCTAGCCAATAAGTTCACTAACTGCTGAACAGGGTTAACATTGACTTCATTGTTGTTGTTCGTTGACCCTTCTTGGGCCGGTTGACGGTTTGGTCTTTTTCTCGACGACATATTTCTGGTAAAATATACTCTTATTAGGTCTTTATTCAATCCTTTAAATATTTAAGGCTGAACTTAACATTTAAAAATAATCACTTAACACATTATCTCAAATAAACTCTGATATTTTATTTAAATTGAAAGTTGTAACATAATACGATAGTATCATTGCTATTTACATCAACTATCCCGAGATAAAGAATCTTTAGGATTAAATCATCATATTCCACTACTTTATTTACACTGGAATCTACATCATTAACTACCATAGATATTTACATAATTCATACTGTTCCTATCACGACCTATTAAGACATCGAACAACTTCTCCGCGCTCTTCTTCAATGATACGAAATATCATCCTACAATCAAGCACGTACCAAGGTAATTCCTTGAACTGAATTGGATAATATATAACTCGATCCTGAGCTTTGTTCACCGCAGTGTTGAATGCACAATCCATCTCCATTATTTTAACCTTCTTTGCTTACACCTCTTCGTCGGCTACATGTGCTCACTGAGAAGCCTGCTCATAAGCATCTTCAGATCTGTCTCGCTTAACAGATTCCTCTCTCAGATCATCCTTCAGTTTTTCAACCTTTGCCACCATCTCCTCATTGTCACCCTCTAAGTAAACTAATTTCCACTCCATATTTCCAAGACGAGCATCAAGCACTTGGATTTCCTCATTCTTCTGACCTATAGTGGCCTGACGTGCATCTACCAATCCTTCTAACTCTCTAACCCTATCCTACAACTCCATATTATGGTCATATACCTCGTCATACATCTGAGCTACAATAGAGTTTGGTAGGAACTCATCTTCCTCCCCATGGTCCTCCTACAGATTAATCTCAGACACATGCTCCTGACCCACAATAGTGATTAATAGAGATGGCTTTCTCTGTACCAACTGCTCCCGGACGACATGAATGTCTTTGGGCTCCTCCTCTTTAGGTACTTGGGGTTCCTCCTCCCCAGCATGACTAGATCCTCCAACATTCGACATCCTGCCAACATAGTTTTAAGTTTTAGTTACTAATCGATACTCGCGACCACATAAGTTTATCACGTAAGCACATAAAGTCTTTTATTATCTTCAATGAATTAAGAAATTCATTTCTTAGAACTCGATAAAAGTTTATCACCACTACGTTCTCAATCTCCTATAAGGCTACTACCTAAGGTTTTTCCCTCACCTAAGGTTCATAACCTACAGCTCTGATACCAACCTGTGACACCCCCAAATCTGGGCACTCCAATTCCCACGGGATTTAGTGTTCACTGTATAACTTCATATGTTTATCTACCCATAATAAATGAAAACCATAAAATATATAGAAATAAATCATCCCCTTACGGGGTTACAACATCTGAAAGTAAATACATCAATCCCAGGTCATACTAACCTTAAATCTCAAATGCAGAAGCATAAAAAAATAGTAAGTCTTACACAACATTAATATAAGTCTGAAACATAAATATATCAAATAAACAACAAGTCTTCATCACTTGCTAACCTTGCCCTTGCCTTTGCTAGTAGAAGGCTCGTCGGACCTTTCATTCTTATTTGCAATGTTATTATTACGCAAGAGTGAGCACGATTGCCCACAAGTATTATAATATAGTAATAATATAACAAGAATTAAAAGAACTTCTGAGGGTTATAAGACCTTGAACTATGTCCTAGGTTGTCAAGTATTTATACTTGAAACCTTTAACAGTCAAAAGACTATGGACTTTTCTTCTCGTACTTAGGGGGATAAGCCCTTAGTACCATAATGTGCACAATATCTTAACGCTAAAGTTTAATTAATACCCTATAATAAGGTTGTTCCTCTCAGTTTGACATTGGAGTCCGCACCAAATGAATTTTGGTTTGGATAAGCTCAAGGGTAATTTAGAGTTCAATAATCGTCAACTAAGGATTAGTTGAGTCAATAAAGATTAATTATCATTCACGAGTTCGTTAACAACGTAACAATATAAAGGAATATAATAGCAATGATAGAATACCATTGAATCATTAATGGATAAGCATCATGTGATGTCCCCAAATTCGGACCTCCACCTAGTCACTCAAATTCGATTCATCATGTGCTCAAAGTATTACCATAATAACTAAAATCATACATTCATAACGGAAAATCTAATTTAGAATAATATACAATGATTTATTATAATTATTCCCCCAAGTCTCGCAACCTACAATACTTAATAGATTACATAATAGTATCGAATAAAGACCAATTACATAATCCTACTTAAGTTTAAACATAATCTTAAAATAGTCTTAGTACAACATAATAATCTTAAACATAAAAGGGGCAAGCTAGTCGGTAGCCTTGCCCTTACCGTTGTCCTGCCCGGATACACTTTCCTGTTTCGCCTTAACTGAAAGGTTTTTAAAAGCAAGGATGATCACAAATTTCCCAGCAAGTAATATACAACAAGGGTGTAGAATATAATATCACAAGTTTTGAAATATCGAAGTGTCATCTCTAGGATAGTTCAGAGTTTCAGAATAACATCACGGATAAGGAATATCAACAATTCTTAGAATAAGAACGATAATTTAATATAAATCAACATATTTATATGAATTCAAAGACTATCAATGTAACCAACTGGATAACCAATTTATACTTAGCAGTCACTAAGGAATATTGAACATCTACTAGAATTACCAATATTAAATTGATAACCCAAAAATATCAAGTACTATAGATGATCAGTCTACAATACTTTAAGTTATGCATAACACCAGAATAATATCCAATCATTTGTTGGGGTTTCCGACGAAATACATTCCCTTTACCATAAGGGTTGTCCAACTCAGTTTTCAAGATTTTCGCACCAATCAATTGGTTTGGACAATTTTTATAAACATGCATATAGTCTAGCTGAATCAATTGGCATCGACTCTTTCACAATATTCGAGGACAATACCAAGTTCAACATGAATAATAGCTTTCACAAGGGTTTAAACATACTAGCTCATTTGAACGAGAAAATAGTATAACTTTTATTCAAAGAGATAAGCTTACAGTATTCATCGAATAAAGTAATGCAAGAGCTAGAATACTTGCACAATGTAAGGTAGGGTTCGGATACTTGCCTTAAGCATAGTTTATCCACGTTAATAAATCAACTCTTTGGAATCCTAGCATAGCGTATTATAAGTACAAGATGCTCATTAGCTATCACATTCCTTAATCAAGTTCGACACGATTCAAGTATGCACATATGCAATACAAAATCAACTTATATGCTTATCATTAACCAAGTATCTAACAATTTATAATGCGTAAGGTTAAGATCTTTTTACCCATAGACTTCCTTATAACAAGGCAAACACCAATATATCATCTAAGCATTACTTATAGACATGTATCAGTAGGTTTTAAATCTCTTCTAGCAGTATAGAGACCATACAAGCTAACTGCCAAAAATTAGATCTCACCATCTCAGATTCCAGACTGGCGTAGCTGCACCCTGTCTAGGCCTAGGGACGGCGCAGCTGCGCTATCCCTTGCCACACCATGGTTGAGCTGCTGCCTTTCTATTTATGTCCAAACCTTTCACATCTATGTACTAATACTCTACCATATCTACATGTTAGAGGTATTCACATAATTACATAACCGTTCTTGAGTTCACTTATATAAGTTTAAACTTACGTCTTACATGGCATTCAAGCAAAACATTATCAAGCGGTTACCATGACTCGTTACTTGGCTATATACCCACATAGAGATTTCAAATTCTGTTAATGAATATACTTGTAGCATTCATATTGCTTGTTCATAGCTATTATTGTTTAAAGCTTAAAATCATGCTTTAAACTCATGTTTATTTTGAAATCATCAAGTTTCATACATAAAAATCATACCTAGAGATATTATAGACATAACATGGCATCTTACCTCATTAGCATTTAGATATTCATGTGATGCAACTAGATTTTGAAAATATGTTCAAGTTTGCTTTTGAAACCATTTTAGGCTTGAGCTATGCAATCTAACACACATAAGAAAACTTCAAAACTCTAAGCATAGGTAGTCAAGTTATGTTAACATGTTCGCAAAGTCAGAACATACATGGCATACATACATATAAAGTTCGTCCAAAGTTCCTAAATCAATTTTAAGCTACACACTTTCTTTAATCATGCTAAACTAGTCTAATATGCTCACATTAGGTTCATATAACCATATATACCCCTTACACATGCTTGCATGCTAGTATATGACATAATGAGTGACTAACGCTTGGTGGATTACAAAAATAGAACTCAAAACTGAATTCAACAACTGGCGCAGATGCGCTGCACCTTAGTGTTAATACGACGCAGCTGCGCCATACCTGGTTCAAGCCAGGAACAGTAAACTTCAGCAACTGTTTAGCCCAAACACAGAAATTACTCACAAAATTGATTCTAAACATTCCTATTACAGTTAAAACATGCTTATATGGTCATATAACAACTATATGGACATAACCCTACCTCATTAACATCTAATTCCACAAAATCATGAATTTGAATTTTAAGAACTCATAAACTCTATTTAACAGAAACTGAAATGGAAAGCAAGGAATGGGGTTATACCTCTGCAATATGAAGGAACTTGCTCCTAATGAACTCCCAATGTCTTAGAATTCTTTCAATCTCCTACTTGGTAATTTATCAGACAACTCAAGCAACACCAACTAATAAACATGTCTGCTATTTATAGAAGAATTCTTACACAGACATAACAATTTTCCATTGAATCAAACCCATGAACTGAAGGATTGCATGAAGGTTAAGAAAGGGTTGGTAATTAGTTGTTGATTTGCATCATGAACACCACTCCCCCCATGATCATTAGCTAGGAGCTTGGAAGAAGAAATAGGCCTTAGCCTTTGTGGTTTATACGTGTTTTAATTTCAGGTACTGTTCATGTACTTGTGCCACTCATTTTGGGACAAAAATAAAAATCTCAGCAATCTTGTTATCTAGGCTTGGTTTGGTCTATTTATTTCCCACAATAAAATCTTAATGTACAATTGTTACCATATTAGGAATTTAGGGATTAATTATACACTTATATCATATAGTCCATGTACATTAAATACATGCAATAAAATATCAGAGTAAAGCATTATTATCCGGGTAGTTCCATAATTATCTCTACCACTCACATAACCACGTTATAACTCATGTCACAGTATGATTTAACATTTCAAGGTAGTAGATGTTATCCAACATACATATAATCCATGTCCATTCTATTTTAATGTATACTCACATGCATAATGTTACATACACATTTCATGATATATTTATACCATATAGTTTCAATATGCTTAATTACATTGCTTCTTACAATATAGTTTCATACAACTTAATATATAGTCACATAAATGCCATAATGCACTATATAGTATAGTTATATTATTGCTCACATGCACATAATCGTTAATCTCATATTATAACTTATTTATTTATGTCAAATAAATAAATTATTCACTTCCTTGATTAATTAACACCAATATTAATTAATCCAATCATCGTTGATTAATGTATTTATGGATTTCCATAATCATTAATTATCTATATAATTCTTATTATATTTATAGATATATTGCAAATAATAATAATAATCATATTTTATTAATTAATTGCCAAGTAATCAATATTCTACCACAATTAATAAATATTAATCTAAAGGCTTACATAACGTACTTTATTTAATGGTTTATTAATGTCACACATATCACATAATTGTTCCATTTAATTTCCAAAGTGAAAAATTACTTTTCTCCAACTGACTACTAGTGCAGCTGCGCTAGTTTGTACTGCTGGGATGGAGCAGTTGCGTCGTGCCCTAACAGTGCCAAGACTGGTTTAGCTTAAGCCAGTGTCAACCTCTATTTCCATACTCATTTTATACGACATGCATTAATGTCCACAAGAGTGTTACTACAAGTCTACGAGCGTATTGATTACTTATATAAAATCACCTGATCAACACAATTAATCTTCTTAATTCTCGTTTTAATTTACTGAGTGAATTTCCTCGTTTCACAATATGCCACACAAGGCATTTCATAATCCTTATTGTCCATTCACACATCTTAATACGCATCGATCAAATACGAATCAATTAATTTAACCGGCTCATAAAATAATAACACTTATATTCACAGAAATATTAATTCCATTTATATATTCATTTAATAATACGTGAAAATTCTCGGGTATTACATCCTCCCCCCTTATAAATTTTTTTTCCCGGAATTACTACAAGGTTACACAAATAGATGGGGATAATCCCCCATCATCCTATCTTCTAGTTCCCATGTTTCCTCCTCGACATCGTGGTTACGCCAAAGCACTTTTACAGAGGAAACAACTTTACTACTTAAGGTTTGCTCTTTCCTATCTAGAATTTGGACAGGAATTTCTTCATACGCTATGTTCTTCTCCACTTGAATGGGTTCATAAGAAATCACGTGTTTGTAGTCAGGCTTGTACGAACGCAACACGGATATGTGAAACATGTTATAGATGTGCTCCAACTCAGGTGGTAGTGCAACTTTGTACGCTACTTCGCCCACTCACTTTAGTATCTCAAACGGTCCTATGAATCTTGGACTCAGTTTTCCTTTCTTGCCGAAATGGATCTTTCCCTTCCACAGAAATACTTTCAAGAATATAAAACTACCGAATTTAAAATCTCGGTCTTGCCGATGCAAGTCTGCGTACTTCTTCTGGCGATCTTGAGCTGCTACATGTCTAGCCCTTATCACCTTCACCACATCCGCGATTTGTTGTACTAACTCTGGTCCGAGTATTCTTCGTTCTCTGACTTCGTCCCAATATAATGGCATTCTGCACTTCGTTCCATAAAGAGCTTCATACGGTGGCATACCGATACTCGCATGGTAACTATTATTATACGAAAATTCAACTAAGGGTAGGTGGTCATCCCAATTTCCCTTGAGGTCCATTACGCAAGTCTTAAGCATGTCCTCTAACATTTGTATAGTTCACTCACTTTGTCAATCTGTCTGAGGGTGATAAGCGGTACTCAACCTCAACTGTGTTCCCAATCTCTCTTGCAGGCTTTTCCAGAATTTCGATGTGAAATGCGGGTCTCGATCAGAAATAATCGATACCGACACTCCATGTCGTGAAACAATTTCCTTTACGTACAAACTCGCTAACTGATTTAAACTGTAGCAGATCTTGATCGGTAGAAAATGCGTAGTCTTCGTAAGTCGATCCACGATAACCCAAATGGCATCCAAACCTTTCTGTGTGACTGGAAGTCCTACCATGAAATCCATCGTAATATGATCCCATTTCCATTCTGGGATTTCCAATGGTGGTAATAAACCACTCAGCCGCTAATGCTCTACTTTTACGCATTGACAAGTCAAACATCTACTAACGTACTCCGCGAACTATCGTTTCAAATTTGGCCACCAAAATGTTGCTTTAGGTCCTGGTACATCTTTGTGCCTCCCAGATGAATGAAATATGTCATATTATGAGCCTCGTACAAAATCTCCTCTCTTAATTTGGCTACCGCTGGTACCCACACTCTCCCTTCGAATCTTAAGATACCGTCTTTATCTATTCAAAAATTTTCTACTTCATTTTCCGTGATTATTTTTTATGATTTTCTCACATTCTCCATCTTTCTCCTGTGCTTCCTTTATTTTATCCAACAATGTCGGACAAGATTCCATTACAAATAACTTCTCTTCAGACCTCTCCGGTCCCTTTACCTCGATTTCTAATTTCTTCATCTCTCTTATTGACTCCTCCTGAGTCATCAATTGCATCAGTTTCTCCCTTCCTTTTCTACTTAGAGCGTCGGCAACTACGTTTGCCTTCCCCGGGTGATAAAGAATATCACAGTCATAATCTTTGATCAATTCTAACCACCTTCTCTGATGCATATTCAACTCCTTCTGGGTGAAGATATATTTCAGACTTTTGTGGTCCGTGTATATCTCACACTTCTCTCCGTGCAAATAATGTCTCCATATCTTTTACGTAAATACTACTGCCGCTAATTCTAAGCCATGAGTAGGGTATCGTTTTTTGTAATCCTTCAACTGTCGTAATGCATACGCAATGACTTTGTCGTGTTGCATAAGCATACAACCAAGTCCTCTATGCGACACATCACTGTACACGACAAATCTTCCCGTATCATCTAGTAATGATAATACATGCACCTCGCTTAATCTCTTTTTCAACTCTTGAAAACTTTCTTCGCTTTTATCGGTCCATACAAATTTCAATGTCTTCCTTTTCAGATTAGTCAACGGGGTTGCTATTTTAGAAAAATCCTGGATAAATCTTCGATAATACCCAGCTAACCCTAAGAAACTTCTCACCTCTATCGGGGTTCTTGGTTGTTCCCAGTTACTTACTACTTCGACCTTTTTGGGGTCTACTGAGATTCCATTCTCATCCACCACGTGGCCTAAGAATTGAACCTTATTCATCCAAAATTCGCACTTAGAAAATTTTGCATACATCTTCTCCTTTCATAGTGCCTCCAAAACAATCTTCAGATGTTCGACGTGTTCTTCCTTCATCTTTGAATAGATCAAAAATACCGTCAATGAAAACCACCACAAATTTATCCAAGTATGGCTTGAAAACTCGATTCATCAAGTCCATGAATGCTGCCGTAGCATAATTCAAACCAAATGACATTACCAAAAACTTGTAATGTCCATAACGGGTTCGAAACGCAGTCTTTGGTATGTCCTCATCCTGCACTTTCAGTTGGTGATATCCCATCCGCAGGTCGATCTTCGAGAAACACTTCGCTCCTTTCAGTTGATCAAACAAGTCATCTATCCTTGGTAGTGGATATCTGTTCTTGATCGTTACTCTGTTCAATTCTCAATAATCGATACAAAGCCTCATCGATCCATCCTTTTTCTTAACGAATAATAGTGGTGCTCCCCAAGGAGACACACTCGGTCGAATGTAACCCTTATCAAATAACTCTTGAAGTTGTATCTTCAATTCTTTTATTTCTACTGGCGCCATACGATATGGAGCTTTCAAAATCGGTGCCATTCCTGGTGCTAAGTCTATTACGAATTTGATTTCCCTGTCTGGCAAAAGGCCAGGTAGATCGTCCGAAAACACATCCTGAAATTCACTCACTACGGGTATATCTTTAATCTCTACTCCTTTTTTTGAGTATCCACGATGTAAGCTAAATAACCTACACATCCTTTCTTTAATAATTTCTTGGCCTGCATCATCGTAATGCAACACGATTGCATAAGCGACGAGCTACCATAAAACACTACCTTAGACTTACTTGGAGTTTGAAGGTTCACACACTTGTTTTAACAGTCAATCACTACTGCATGGTTATATAACCAATCCATTCCCAGTATTACGTTAAATTCTCCTAGTCTAATAGGAATCAAGTCTACGCTTAGTTCATGTTCTCTAATGTTTGTGCGATAATTTCGATAGACGTATTCTACAGGGATTATTTTCTTATTTGTAACTTCTATGTTCAAGGGATCTCCTAAACGTTCTCGGGGTATACTAAGTTTACTAGCAAATTCTTCAGATACAAAGGAATAGGTGGCACCCAAATCAAATAATACATAAGTATTTATATTATTGATTGGGATTATACCTCATGTAACGCCCCCAAATTCAGGTACTTGAAACCCAAACTCGGTGCTTTACGATACCATTTCTATGAGCGGAAATAATATTAATAATAATAACAATAATATAAATATCAAACTTAATTTACATATATCAGAGTCTAATCCCAAGTACGCAACCTTTACTACATTCATTGTAATACATGATAATAATAAATATCATTGTCCTAATAAAGTCAAACTATTACATAGAATACCAAAACACTTATTCTGTTTGCTTTTCTTTTTCCTTGTTCTTGTCCGAACCTTCTGGTTGTTCACATTTAACTGAAAACATTTAAATTAAGCAAGGATGAGCATTTGATTGCCCAACAAGTAATAACAACAATAAATATTAGCTGAAAGAATGAAACGTTTTCTTTGAATGACAATTCTACAATGAATCAACAGTTGTAAAGTAAGTTGAACCAATAATAACAACATAACAATTCTATATAATTTTTTTTGAAACTATGTACTGACTATAATTGGAGATTAGTCGACAGACTATGAACATTATTTTAAATTTTTGCTGAGGTTTAGCAGAACTTCATCCGCAAACCGTCATAACTTACGGGCGCGAGGGTGATCATCCCAATGTGCCCTGTATTGATCAATACTACATGTAAGAACGATATTTCTAAATTTGTGTCTAGCAGGGTCAAATAGCTTAGACAGTTTTTAATTACTGTATACATACCAGAAATTAATAGGTATGCATCAACATGTGATTAAATACAATAATTATCCAAGTGAGGACACTTGTATAACCATATTTAGAAATCAATGAACATAATAAATATCTGAATTATACAATAGTATTGTGTTGATAAACAATGATCAGATAATTTAAGAACTTATATGAATATAAAGATTGAATACATAATCGATAACAATAGAGTTAATAATCTAGCATAATGATAATATAATTATGAAACTTTTTTACTCATGTCCATTGCATAAAGTAAATGAAAAGTTAGAGTACTTGCTTGAGCTGCTGCTTACTATTACGCAACCTAGTTTTTAACTTTTATACCGATACCTATCATTGATAAGATCATTCTATCGATTAGAAATACATATCATAACACATAGTAATGCTAATTGCAGTCAGCACATTACCTAATCACATTGTCAGATATGTTTAACAGTCATTGCATCACAAATAAATACGTATCTAATCAAATTATCTAAGTCCAAATCAATTTCTAAAACATTTCGGTGTACCGACGACTTTATCGAGTAATTGTCGAGTCTAATACTATTGTGTAGTTCAATATTTGATTAGATATTTTAAATATTAGTCATATTATTTTTCATAGCCTTATAATAATTTAAATAATTATTATAATTTATCATGAATTTTTAAACACTTAAATCATAATTAAATGATTTAAATATTAAATAATTCTATTATTATTAATATTTAATTAATATTAAATTATTAATGAAACCTTTTCTAAAATATTAAAGTTATTTATAATAACTCAAAGTATATTCAAACATTAATATTACCCTTAAATGATTTTTAAAACATTAAAAATTATTTTTAAGTAATTACTATTAATATTAGAATATTAATTTATTATTTATCAAAATATTAAAAGTCAATTATTATAACTTAAAATATTTTTAATTCATTTATTTCCTTTTTAAATGATTTTTAATTTAATAAAACCATTTTTAATCCATTTATTTAATATAATGATTAAATAAAATTATTAATAAAATTTACCTTTAAATATTAAAAGTTATATTTTATAACTTAAAATATTTTTAAACTATTTATTTTCATTTAAAATGATTTTTATAATATTAAAATCATTTTAAACTAATTTATTTAATATAATTATTAAATAAATCTAATATCATTAATATTAAAAATATTAATATTTTTCATGACAAAATATCAAAAGTTATATTTTATAACTTAAAATACTTTTATAACCTTTAAATTATTTTTATATGATTTTTAAATCATTAATTCTATTTTTCATAATTTATTTAATAAATTTATTAAATAACTTAATTATCATTAATATTAATTTATTAATAAAATTCATCACAAAATATTAAAAGTTATTAAAAATAACTTAAAATATTTTCTTATATCATAATATAATTTTAAATGATTTTTTAAGTATACAAAAATCATTTTTAAATAATTTATTTAATATAATAATTAAATAAATTAAATACCTTTAATATTCTAAAAATATTAAATATTTATGAAATATATTAAAAATTATTAAAAACTAATTTTTAGACTTTAAAATAATTTTTTAGTAATTAAATTTGTATTTTTAATAATTAAAAAATAATTTTCTCTAATTATTTAATAAAAATATAATTTTTAGAAATAAAGTGTCGGTTAAGGGCCTTATAACGACAGAACCGTCGCTATAGGTGTTCTTGAGCCTGCCCAGAATGTTAATGTCATCGTTCAAGGTAGGAGGTTTGACCGGTTTTAATTATATGTTCCTATTGCTTTATGGGTTGAAATTTGTGTTACAGTTGTAGTACTTATGTAATACGAAAATAGCATACCAAGTTCATGGCCATACAACATTAGATCAGTGAGTTATAAGGCATTAAAAATCTTGTCAGACATGTTCTTCATTTTCTGGGTTACCCAGAAATGAAGAACAACCAAGGTACCTACTTAGTCGGCTTGAATCTTTGCTTTCAAAGCTAAGTTTGTGTGTTATAAAGGTTCAATCCTATAGTCTTGATGTCAGGGTACAACACCATGTAATTATTTCAGTCCAACAATATCACCAACTCAAGATCTGAGCAGTCAAAGTAGGTCAGAAAACTCGCTCATGAAGAATCTGGGTTTTCCAAAAAACTGATTTCATGACTGAGCAGCCTACTTTGACCGTTTACTACATGAATCTTGTTTGTTGTTAAAGTAAAATAAAAGGACTAATCTGTAGTCTCTATACCATATTACAACATAAATAAACAAACACCATCAAATCATTAAACACAAGCAAGATCTGGGCTCATGAGTATGTTGTCAGAATGATCTGGGAAAAATCTAGGTTACCTAGATTTGTTCATCAAATAGTTTGGTCAACCTACTTTGACCGTCATTAAATTCGATTCAGTGTGATATCTGGGGGTTCTAGAGACATGATTATGTAGTCTTTATTTCAAACTATAATATCAAAACAACAACATAGACTAACTATAACAGATCAATAAAATCAGAAGCTTCAAAGTTAATTGTCAGAAACTCTGGAAAATTTCTAGGTTTTCCAGAACAGTTTTCCATGAGCGGTCAAAGTAGTTTGACCCTTTATATCTGGAGATCTAGACATGGTATGGAGGTGATTCCACTTCCAGTCTACTCTCCTCATATCAAAGAACAAGTTCATAACATAAAACATACATAACACTTAACACAGCAAGATCTAGAGGCTCTGACATTCGTTGTCAGACCACAGTTTTCAATTTTTTCTAGATTTTATAAATCATCAAATCCGAGTCTCTAGAAGTTATCGACATAACATCTAGCAACCCAGATCATCTATGTACACTATAAACAACATGTTTTAACATTAAATCATAACATCTAATATAGGGTTCAAGATCAGATTTGATTTAGGGATCATACCTTACTATGAACAAATTTTTGATTCCTTGGCTATTGATTTGTTATGTGAGTTAGTGGGGCTTGATTTGGGGACTGAAACACCTTTGGATTTCGTGGGTTTGAGTTTGAGAGAGTTTGGCTAAGTGTAAGTGAACAAATGGGGGAAAATAATGCACTTTCTCTCTCTTGATCTTATATAAAACTTGTATATAATGAATGTGGCTGGTGGATTAGCTGTATTGTAGAGCTTGTAGACACATGTCTATGCTTAGGGTGGTGACTTGCCAAGATTTGGGAAGATTTGCTAGCAATAATTCAAGAATGAGACAACAAGGTTATTTTGTTCAATTATCTTTTAATTTTAATGGTATTCTTGTCCATGGTACTTGAATCTAGGGTTTAATCACTAGATTTTAAACCTTAAGGTTTCCTAAATAATTTCTAGGGTTTGAAAATTTAATTTTAAAGTGTAATAAAATTTTAATTAGAACCTACTAATTAAAATTAGAGGTTTTAGATAGAAATTAGGGTTCTTTAATATAATTAGGGTTCCCAAATTAGCAATTACAATTTACTAAAATAATAATTAGGGTTTCTAACTTAGCAATTAGAGTTCCGAATTAGCAAATCAGGGTTCTAATTTACTAATTAGGGTTTATAATAATTAGGGTTTCTATAAGTAATTAACAGGGTTTCCTTAATTATCATTAAATTCCATAATACACAACATAATTTATATAACACAGTTTGTGACCAATCTTAAACTCCAGTTATGAGTTTCCAATTATGGTTTATGACATTATTACTAGGGTTTGTCATGATACACCATAATTGACTAACCATTATCAGTCTACATATATACTGTATATATTTATAACATTAAAAAATAATATTATATTTAATATAAAATTATTATTCTCATTCATTGATCAAAATCCAGAAATAAAGTTTGGATTCCATATCTGATATATCTTTCAAATTCGTACCATAATTAATTAAATGAAAATAATAACTTAATTAATTTGAATAAATTCATATAATAAAATAGTAATTATAATAATTCCAATAATCATTTCATATATTTTTTAAATAATACAAAATCATATTTTCATGGAAAATAAATAATAAAACATTTCTACTATAAAATTAATTAACATAAGAATATACTTTATAATGATCAATAATTCTAAAATAAAATTATTTGAAATTATTCATGTAATAAATAAATTCTATTTATCACATTTATAAATACACATTACTTGGCACATAATCCCACCTTTAAAATAATAATAATAATAATAAAAATTTATGCAAAATTTCTTATATATTTATATAAAAAATATCGGGTTATTACATCCACCATCCCTTATAAGGATTCCGTCCCCGGAATCACCGTTTCAAAACTTATACATGCAAGGGTACATAACATACACAATCATTTCAAGTAGATCTCGATCATATTTGATCGAACTGATCTTTAACTATTCAACATAAAGCTTGTCTATCTGATTAAACGGAAGTTTGATTTCTAAAAGAACTCAAATTCCTTCTTCAAAATTTCTTTATAAAATAATTTATTATCTATAGGAAAATCATATATATCAAAATATACAAGTTATACAAATAATACTTGGAGTTGCATTCCCAGCTGCTACCGTATACTGGACTGTCATATTGAAGACTCTTGTGGTTGATTCTGACGGTTTGTTTGTTGAAGTTGGTTCCGCTATCGCTGGAGTCCCACTGCCTTTTCCTGTATTCGTGCTCCATGTATATTTTCCCTTTTTTGAACAGTCCTTCACCTTATGTTCCGTTGATCCACACATGGAACACCCTCTGTTCTTCCTTGGATTGGGACAGTTGGGAGAGATATGTCCCACCTACCCACACTTGTAACACACAAACTTACCCTTAAGACACTCTCCCGAGTGATTCTTTCCGCAATTCCCACACTGCGTAACCTGTTTCTTTCCACCTCCTGGCCTATCTGTGGTATTCCCAAAATTTCCCCCTTTCCTTTTTCCAGTCCTACTACCACTATTTTCTTCTCCGGCTCTAGCTTGATTTGCTTCCCACTAAAAATTTGCCTCCCCTTTCATCGTATAGGTAACAAAAGCTGTCTTTTGCCCGTCCGTTACCCTAGCTGTCACAAACACCTCTACAGGGTCAGTTGATCCTCTAAATCTTGGCGATTCGATTGCCTTAAAGTCTTTAAAGTTTGTCGATCGATTATCTGGTTGATTTCCCACGGCTGGTAATCCATTCTGTATAGCTTGAGCATCCATATTCGCCAAATTTTATGTCGGGTCTGGTTATCCTCTAGCTTTGTTGACAGGTTCTTCTACCTTTTGGTTTCATTTTTGTCTTGGCGGCATTATCTGATTAAATAAAATCATGTTCAACTAACTAATTCATAGTATTTTTCATAGCATAACACATACTGCTTTAAACATTCGCTATCCCTTTGTGACATAAAAGTCGGGAATCGCTGCCACAACTTATAAAAAAGTTGAGAATATTACCTTACACTCACATACTTATCGTATACGCATCATAAAATCATACATATTCAAATAACACTAATACTACTTATTTCATACGCCTTCACTAAGGATCAATTTCTTAGCATTCTATATATTCCATTATCTCCAATAATCCAATCACACATAACTATACCAAGTTCGTCAAACCTTTCACGCATTATAAGTTCAGGAACTTACCACAATTATATGAGTTTAAGAACTTGTCCTAGTCAGACCTTTGGCGTCCATTCGTTGAGGGGTTCAAAAATTTCATATAATTATGAGTCATGAACTTACCATAAGTATGAGTTTTAAAAACTCAAGCTTAACTTTATATTTTCTAATTATACTCTACCTATCAGTTATACTATCTTTTTTGGGACTGGTACTACATTTTCCAGCATAATCACCTCATTAGGGTTACTTTCAAGGTGAGCTTCTATTTTAGTTATTTACTTTGATATTAGCTCGGTTATGGAGATTGCCTCCTTCTTTATGATCTGAGGGTATCCTAATCCTTTCCCACCTGATATCTACCCATAAACTATCTTGATTAGCACATAGTATATATACACTCAGGAAATAATAATTTTATACAAGTTATCTTTTATTTTGTTTAGCGATGAATTTATCCAATTCATCTCATTTTAAACTCTATATGAGTTATTTATATTTTCAACGTTTCCCTCTGTTCCAAGGTTATAGCCTAAGGTCTATCCCATCTAAGGTTTCTAACCCTAAAGCTTTGATACCATGTTGTAACTTTCATGGTACTTCCAACCATAGCACCTTACAAGGGTACCTATCAGCTTGCCACCGACTGGCTTGGCGTCCCCTACGGAGAGTCTGGCTTTGGTGCATTCCACACAAGGAAGTCACCAGTGAGAGGCTCGGGGCTATTCGCAAATTCAAGCTTATATCTCTGATACCATGTTGTAACGCCCCCAAATTCAGGTACTTGAAACGCAAACTCGGTGCTTTACGATACCATTTCTATGAGCGGAAATAATATTAATAATAATAAAAATAATATAAATATCAAACTTAATTTACATATATCAGAGTCTAATCCCAAGTACGCAACCTTTACTACATTCATTACAATACATGATAATAATAAATATCATTGTCCTAATAAAGTCAAACTATTACATAGAATACCAAAACACTTATTCTGTTTGCTTTCCTTTTTTCTTGTTCTTGTCCGAACCTTCTGGTTGTTCACACTTAGCTGAAAAAATTTAAATTAAGCAAGGATGAGCATTTGATTGTCCAGCAAGTAATAGCAACAATAAATATTAGTTGAAAGAATTAAATGTTTTCTTTGAATGACAATTCTACAACGAATCAACAGTTGTGAAGTAAGCCGAACCAATAATAACAACATAACAATTCTATATCAATTTTTTTGAAACTAATTACTGACTATAATTGGAGATTAGTCGACAGACTATGAACATTGTTTTTAATTTTCGCTAAGGTTTAGCAGCACTTCATCCGTAAACCGTCATAACTTACGGGCGCGAGGGTGATCATCCCAATGTGCCCTGTATTGATCAATACTACATGAAAGAATGATATTTCTAAATCTGTGTCTAGCTGTGTCAAACAGCTTAGAAAACTTTTAATTACTGTATACATACCAAAAATCAATAGGAATGCATCAACATGTGATTAAATATAATGATTATCCAACTGAGGACACTTGTATAACCATATTTAGAAATCAACGAACAGAATAAATATCTGAATTATACAATAGTACTGTGTTGATAAACAATGATCGGATAATTTAAGAACTTGTATGAATACAAAGATTGGATACATAATCGATAACAATAAAGTTAATAATCTGGCATAATGATAATATAATTCTGAAACTTTCTTACTCATGTCCATTGCAGAAAGTAAATGCAAAGTTAGAGTACTTGCCTGACCTGCTGCTTACTATTATGCAACCTAGTTTTTATCTTTTATTCTAAAACCTATCATTGATAAGATCATTCTATTGATTAAAAATACATATCATAAAACATAGTACTGCTAATTGCAGTCAGCACATTACCTAATCACATTGTCACATATATTTAACAATCATTGCATCACAAACAAATACGCATCTAATCAAATTATACAAGTCCAAATTAATTTCTGAAATATTTCGGTATACCGATGGCTATATCAGGTAATTGTCGAGTCTAAGACTCTATCGTGTAGTTCAATATTCGTTTATATATTTTAAATATCAGTCATATTATTTTTCATAGCCTTATAATAATTTAAATAATTATTATAATTTATCATGATTTATCAAACACTAAAATCATAATTAAATGATTTAAATATTAAATAATTCTATTATCATTAATATTTAATTAATATTAAATTATTAATGAAACCTTTGCCAAAATATTAAAGTTATTTATAATAACTCAAAGTATATTCAAACATTAATATTACCCTTAAATGATTTTTAAAACATTAAAAATTATTTTTAAGTAATTAATATTAATATTAGAATATTAATTTATTATTTATCAAAATATTAAAAGTCATTTATTATAACTTAAAATACTTTTAATTCATTTATTTCCTTTTTAAATGATTTTTAATTTAATAAAACCATTTTTAATCCATTTATTTAATATAATTATTAAATAAAATTATTAATGAAATTTACCATTAAATATTAAAAGTTATATTTTATAACTTAAAATATTTTTAAACTATTTATTTTCATTTAAAATGATTTTTATAATATTAAATTCATTTTTAAACTAATTTATTTAATATAATTATAAAATAAATTTAATTTCATTAATATTAAAACTAATAATATTTTTTATGAAAAAAATATCAAAAGTTATATTTTATAACTTAAAATATTTTTATAACCTTTAAATTATTTTTATATGATATTTAAATCATTAATTCTATTTTTCATAATTTATTTAATACATTTATTAAATAACTTAATTATCATTAATATTAATTTATTAATAAAATTCATCACAAAATATTAAAAGTTATTAAAAATAACTTAAAATATGTTTTTATATCATAATATAATTTTAAATGATTTTTCAAGTATAAAAACAATGATTTTAAATAATTTATTTATTATAATAATTAAATAAATTAAATACCTTTAATATTCCAAAAATATTAAATATTTATGAAATATATTAAAATTATTAAAAAACTAATTTTCAGACTTTAAAATAATTTTTTAGTAATTAAATTTGTATTTTTAATAATTAAAAACTAATTTTCTCTAATTATTTAATAAAAATATAATTTTTAAAAATTAAGTGCCGCTAAAGGGCCCTATAGCGACCGAACCGTCGCTATTGGTGTTCTTGAGCATGGCCAGAATGTTCATGTCAGCATTCAAGGTAGGAGGTTTGACCGGTTTAATTCTATGTTCTTGTTGCTTTCTGGGTTGAAATTTGTGTTACGGTTGTAGTACTTATGTAATATTACAATAGCATACCAAGTTCATGGCCATACAACATCAGATCAATGAGTTATAAGGCATTAAAAATCTTGTCAGGCCTTTTCTTCATTTTTTGGGTTACCCAGAAATGAAGAATAGCCAAGGTACCTACTTAGCCGGCTTGAATCTTTGCTTTTAAAGTTAAGTTTGTGTGTTATAAAGGTTCAATCCTATAGTCTTGATGTTAGGGTACAACACCATGTAATTATTTCAATACAACAATATCACTAAATTAAGATCTGAGCCGGTCAAAGTAGGCCAGAAAACTCGCTCATGAAGAATCTGGGTTTTCTAGAAAACGAATTTCATGACTGAGCAGCCTACTTTGACCGTTTACTACATGAATCTTGTTTGTTGTTAAAGTAAAATAAAAGGACTAATCTGTAGTATCTATACCATATTACAACATAGATAAACAAACACCATCAAATCATTAAACACAAGCAAGATCTGGGCTCATGAATATGTTGTTAGAACGATCTGGGAAAAATCTGGGTTACCCAGATTTGTTCTTCAAGTAGTTTGGTCAACCTACTTTGACAGTCATTAAATTCGATTCAGTGTGAGATCCGGGGGTTCTAGAGACATGATTATGTACTCCTTATGTTAGGCTACAACATCAAAACAACAACAAAGACTAACTATAACAGATCAGCAAAATCAGAAGCTTCATAGTTGGTTGTTAGAAAATCTGGAAAATTTCTAGGTTTCCAGAACAGTTTTCCATGAGCGGTCAACGCAGTTTGACCCATTATATCTAGATATCTAGACATGGTATAGAGGTGATTCCACTTCCAGTCTACTCTCATCATATCAAGGAACAAGTTCATAACATAAAACACACATAACACTTAACACAACAAGATCTAGAGGCTCTGACATTCATTGTCAGAACACAGTTTTAATTTTTTTTCCAGATTTTGTAAATCATCTAATCCGAACCTCTAGATGTAACGATCTAGAATTTCAAATTGTAATATTAAATATTTATTGAATAATATAGATATTTAATTGATGACTCTATTGTTGAAATAGATATTTTATTGATATGATGATTGTTAATAAATATTAATAAATCTAAATTATTAGATAATATTCTAAATTAAATTAATTTATAATTTAGAGTGTGTAATATAACATGAGAGGTTATATTGTTGTTTAAATAGTGTATTTAATTAAAATGTGGTGTGTATAATTAATTTATTTAATTAATGTTAGATATGGAGATTCAAATAAATAATATGTAATCATAACTTATAAACTAAATTGTTTATTAAAATAAAATTAAAGGAGTTTAATTTAGTTTTTTCCAAACAAGACTTTAATATATTAATTCTTTAAAATTTAAAGGGTTTTGCCAAACAAAGCCTTATGGCTTTTGGATTTTTAATTTTTGAATTTAAATAATATAAATAAAATAAATTAAATAATAAATATAATATATTTATAATATATACGTTAGTTAGTAACTGAAATTGCAATTAGTAATAGTATTAAGGGTTTATCAGTTTTAAAATACGCCTACTGTTAATTGGCTTAGCTTTTGTTTACTATACGCATTCTAGTTTGCAAAGCTTGAGAGAATTGAGAGGAAACCTGAGAATTTCATAGTGATTATAGATTTCAAGCAAATTAAAGGTATTTTTACATAACTTTAATATTATATATATATATATATATATATATATATATATATGCATATATGTGTTTCACGGCAAAAACTATATATTCTATGAATTTCAAATTTGTTGAATTGTTGCTATACAATGGGTTACTTGTGATTATATGAGTTTATGATGATTAGAGGTTGTGCTTAAACGACAATTGCATGCTAAATTCGGATGACAGTAGAAAATTTTGACAGTATATGTATTTTTCATATGGCTTAGGTAAGTACAATTTTTTAGTGGTCAAATTATATGGTAAACTGTAAATTGAGGCTTGATTATGCTAGTTCATTAAGAAACGAACATAACGTAATTTGAACAAAGCAATTTGGCCAAGTATAGAGACTACAATGACGATTTTGGCAAGAAATGTCAAAAATGGAGTTTTCATATGAAAATATGGAATTTGAGAAATTAAATTAGCATAAGTTGTTGTTAAATTGTTGCAATTGGTTGAATATGTTAGCAAAAATGTTTGTAATAGTTTTATATCAATTATTTATGTTAATTTTACTGTTTGGTGGGTGAAATTCGTGTTAGTTGGCTTAAGAAAAGTTCCGTAACCATGTTCTGCAAAATTAGAATCTGTGCGTAGCGCGGCCGCACAACCCCTTGGCGCGGGCGCGTCGTAACCCAGTGTAAAGCTGGCGCGGCCGCACCAGTGCCCAGTCTCAGACAGTGAAGTCTTCTATTTCTGCAGACTTTGGACGTTCAATGTAACTTAGCTTAATGTTAGGTTAATGTGAGAATCATGTAACAACAAGGTTAAACAGAGTCGTGTTATGTGGATTGTAAATTCAAAGTTATAAAAGTGATTAGTAAGTTACGAACGCGTTATGTGATAACTTAGAATACACAATGAATGTTAGATACGTGTTGTGATGTTAACACTTGGGAATTCTGAAATATATATTGTAAAAGCCCCGAATCCAGGTCCCAAATCACCTCGAATCCGGTATACTATTTCTATAACTAATTACGGAAGATATAAACATAAATTGTTTATACAATACATTACACACTATTCTCCAAGGTCGAGTAACCTTAACTTATACACAATTCATAAACTATTTATCACACAACAATATTTATCAAAGTATACTATTACAAACTAGCTGCACATTTTATCCCAAGCCGGACTTGGCATTAACCTTTTCCTGTATCCGAACGCATTCGTATTATCTACAATGTTTTATCATGATATAGCAAGGGTTAGCATGAAAGTTGCCCAGCAAGTTTAAATACAACAATATAACGATATATCATGATTGAAGAGTATGAATAATAAGTTGGCTATAATTCATCAATATAATTGAGAACTAGCACGAACAAACTTTAGACTGAACAAGTTTTATACATGAACAAACATTTCTGAACCAACTGGTAATGAAGGTGATCAGTCTTTCATACCTGACTTATACATGCAAGATGTACAGAGTACAATTTTCATGGCAATCAACAATGATTAACCATAAGCTTGAATAAAACACTCTTATTAGAGTTAAGTACAAAGAAACTTGCCTGAACCGTTGATTACCGCAACGCAATTTATAACGCTTTACCCGAAGACCAAATATTAGTAATATAGATCTCCAATATTAGAATAATATCATCACAGTATAATACTGTTATATTTATATCCACAGAATAACCTAAACACATTACCACATAAGCCTATCAGTCTATATAGCACATAAGACTAGGTATCAAGTCAAACTATTGCAGTCTGAGTTGAACCCGACACAATTCTAACATCCCGACGGTCTAGTCGGACTTTTATCGAGTTTAAGTTTAATTAAACTCTGACTTAACAGTTAACAATTAACTCAGATAATTTTCTAAGCAGTTAAAATAATTTTCATTGACTTATAATAATTTTCAGATAATTAATATCATTTATCAACAATTTTCAATCATTAAAATCGTATTTAAATGAATTAAATACCACATAATTCCTTAATCATTAATATTAATTTAATATAAAATATTAATGAAAATCATTACATAATATTATAATATAATTATAATATATCAAAGTATTTTTAATACCTTAAAATCATAATTATATGATTTTTAAACACTTAAATCTATTATCCGATAATTGCTATTAATATTAAAATATTAATATTTTCATGACTAAATATCAAAAGTTATATTTTATAACTTAAAATATTTTCATAACACTTAAATCATTTTTATATGATTTTTAAATCATTAATTCTATTTTTCCATTATTTATTTATTATATTTATTAAATAAACTAATTATCATTAATATTGATTAATTAATGAATTTCATCACAAAATATTAAAAGTCATCAAAAATAACTTAAAATATTTTCTTATACCATAAAATAATTTTTCATGATTTTTCATGAATTAAAACTATTTTTTAATCATTTATTTAATATTATAATTAAATAAAAAAATACCTTTTCTATTCCAAAAATAATAATTATTTTAAAATATACATAAAATAATTAAAAACAATTTTTCAACATTTAAAATAATTTTTCATAATTTATTATGTATTTTTAATAATTAAAAACCATTTTTTTTTCTAATTTTTAATTAATTTTCTGTAATTTCCGAAATGAAGGGTCGCTAAAGGGGCCCTATAGCGACAGAACCGTCGCTATAGGTGTTCTTGGTGTTCTTGAGACCTTCATGTCAGTTTACCGGTTGGGTGGTTTGACCGGCTGTAGATCTTTGTTCTTTACGTTTCCCAGACTGATAAAGTGTCAAGATTGTAGTACTAATGTAATATTACAACCTCAAACTGATTTTATGGTCATAACATCAAATAACAGCAACATCTAAGCCTCCTAATATCATGTCAGAGCTGTTCTTCATTTCTGGGTTTTCCAGAAATGAAGAACAGTTACAGGGTACAACTTTTGATTCTCTGTAACTTTGATTCTAGAGCATGTTTGTATGATCTAAAAGTTCCAACATGTAGTACACTTGACAGGGTACAATTATATTACAATATATCAACCTAAAAACATCACAACTGAGAGATCAAAGCCGGTCAAAGTAGAGGTCAGAAGTTGTTCTTGAACTTTCTGGGTTTTCCAGAAAAGTTCATCCGGCTGATGGTTAACGGTTGTTTGACTGGCCACAGATTCAATTCTGTTATGGATCTAAGTTAAATACTGACTGTAATATGCAGTCGACATGTCAGGCTACAAGGATCAAGCAATCACTTATCCTAAACATTAACAAACCACAAGATCTGAGGCCACAAAAAGGTTGTCAGGAAACAGCTGGGTTTCTGGGTTGCCCAGAAACCCTTTTTTGTTAATGGTCAACGCAGTTTGACTGCCTATAACAAACGATCGAGACATGATCCAACCCTGTTATATATTTCAGATCAAAGCCTACATATCATAGAACAGATCTAAAACATCATATACACAAATCATTAAACACACACGGATTTATGGGGTCTGACATATGACTGTTAGATCATACTATTCAATTTTTCTAGATTTTAGAAAACATTAAAATCGTGCACTTTGATGTTATGTGTTTGTGTTTTGATAACCCAGATCATCATTTGACACCCTATTACACATGTTTAAACAACAAACAACAACATTAAATATCAGAATCATAGATTTCAAAATTTAGGATTTATACCTCTTTTGAGCTTTGATCTTTGATTCTGACTTCATGATCTGTTCTTGGTAAGTTATGGATTGATTCTAGCTTTGAATTCTCACACACACTCTCTCTAATTTCCGAAAATGAAGAGAGAGAATGGGTTTGGAGAAATGAAAAAAATAAAGTAAGCTTGTCTTATTTTAATTTTTTTATTTCTTGTATACAATGTATCTAATGTTGCAAGTTGGCACTTAAAATCTGATCTTGGGAGATTTTATCACATGGCTAGGGTTAGGTTTTGGTGAACCACTCCCCTAAAGTCAAAGCCTATAACACCAACTTCTTAAAATAAATAAAAAGGGCATTCTAGTCTTTTTGCATTTAATTTTAATGACAGTATGGACATTGTCCCAAACCCTTAGGGTTTAGGGTTTGGATATTTTATAGTTTAGGGTTTAGGTTTTAACCCTAAAGATTTTAGCAAAACTTAAAATTTTAAGATTTTCTAATTATATTTTAAAATAGAAAATCATGATTTCTAAGTGATAATTAGGGCTTCCTAATTATATAATAATTTCGTAATTACATATCAATCTTTGTTAATTAGGACTAATTTATCCTAATTAAAATTGCTAATTTAGCACTTAGGGCCACAATTGTACATTAGGGTTCAAAACCACATTTTATGGTTTTAAATAGAAAAATAATATTTAAATTTTAGAAATTAGATTTCCTAATTAGATTAGGGTTTCTAATAACTTGACAACTAATATTTATATTTCCTAATTAACAGTGCTAATTAAGCAATTAAGGTCAAAATCACGGATTAGGGTTTATAACCCAAAAATTAGTTTCTAATAGAAAAATAATTTTCTAAATTAGAAATTAGATTTTCATAATTAGATTAGAGTTTTCTAATTACTCATAAATTGAAATAATTAGGATTAGGGTTTCCTAATTAACATTGCTAATTTTAGCAATTAAATCCACAATTGAGCATTAGGGTTTCTGACGGAATAATTTGGGTTCCAAAAATTGGAAATTAGGGTTTGTTAATTAATTAACCTTTACCCTAATTAATACTTAATTATTAGCACTAAAGCATTAAAATTCTCCGTTATATTCCCAGATTAGGGTTTCACTTTATCAGAATCTGAAACTAGGATTTTCAGATCTGGTATTAGGGTTTTCTAATTATCAATTTGGGTTTCAAATTCAGAATTAGGGTTTTGTAATCAATTTGTTAAGATTAACCCTAATTAATCCTATAATTATTTACACTTATGCCATTAAGTTCCTGATTTAGGGTTTTATGCACCGAATTAGGGTTTCGGATTTCCAGAACTGAAATTAGGGTTTCCAGAACCAGTTTCTAGGATTTCTTATTAATCGCTAGGGTTTTCTATCCGAACGTCAAAGTTCTTAATATAAATTAAGGGTTTGTCACAGATATAATTAATCTGGTCAACCCATGACCCTTAACCACATTCTGTACACATACATAACCATAAACACATAACATAATCACATAAATCCTTAATACTAAATAATTCACCTATATCCTTCACCGAATTTTGAAATCCTCAAAATTCAATCCCAATTACATCAAACACATACACTTATTTTCTGTCTAGGTCTATTATTTGACCTTAAATCAATCATTTAAGATTTTAATAAATTGCCCAAATTCTCGGGTTGTCACATTCACCCCTCCTTATAAGAATTTCATCCCCGAAATTCACCTTACACCTTACACCGTGCACCTTACACCATTCACACATATCACATGCTACCCAATATACCACTCACAAGAGTAAAAGTTTGCAAATTGTGCTGAGGGGTCATATAGACCATGAACACATTTAGTTTTAACGGTAGTGATCATACCGGAAAACAATACATTACTTGGTTTGTTTACAATCACAAAGAAGGTAAACTACCGTTGCTAGTACTTTAGGTGATTAGCCCATCGTACAGTTACGTCATGCATAACGTATTAATCATTTTTAGCGAATATTTACGCTACTAGATTGGATTATTTATCCAAACATTATCGTTCACCTCAGTCTTATCATTGGATTCCGCACCAAAACAATTTGGTTCGGGAAATTTCTTTCAATAAACACTTGGAGTTTTTATAACATTAGTCTAGCTGAATCAAATAGCATAGACTCATATCAATAATTCAATTCAATCAAATTATTTAGGTGTAGCCAAACCCCGTTGGCAAAGTTAAATTTTTGAAAACATTTTTGAGAATGACGTCATGATGCCGCACTGTATTTACAGTCCATTAAGGATTCCGTCATTTGGTGATTTTGTCATGCTACATCATACCATAGTGGAATAGTGACTTTAGGTCTAATTCACACTAAGTAATACTGCATTGATGACTCCATCATTTTTATCATCTCTGCACCAGGTTACATGGTACATAAGTGATAAATAAAAACAATTTTTTGATATTTCAAATCATTTGCGTCTAGCCGAAATAAGTAGCATAGACTGTACTTTAAACCGTTTCAAAAATGATTACGAGTCTACATTTTTTTTAAAAGGCACATAGTGCGTATTTAGCTTGATGTCAAAAATTTCGAAGTTTATCATAGCTAGGAGTTTAGGAAAACCTAAGTCTCCACTAATGATCATTTGCTTAATAATCTATCTGTTCCTATAATCCTTAACACTCCCTTCACACACAACTATACCCAATTCATAAAACCACACTTATGATTTCATAACCTGGCACAATTATATGAGTTTACGAACTTACCCTAGTCTGACCTTTGGCGTCCGTTCGCTAAGGGGCTCATAAACATTTCATATAACTATGAGTCAAGAATGTCATATAAGTATGAGTTCTAAGAACTCGTACTTAATCCTATATTCTCTACCTATGACCTATTTATATATATATAACAACTAGCGCGACACAACATTTCAATGGTTACCAATGCCACCAACTAAGTAGTTTTTACACCAAGTACAATTCCCCGCCCATACAAGAAATCATACAACTCAGTTGCTAACACGAGTCCTCATTGAAATCCCCACCTAATCTTAATCCCCTTTTTCAATACGAATTCAATTCGTATTCATAATCCATAACTCTTTCATGAGTTTTCATAGTACCATTTCATAGTACAACTTACACACATCATCTTGCTGTAAACTTTTCAATCATAAGATTGATTCTTTCTGGCTGTCATAACCTTATCAGATCACGGGGTGATCTTATCGTATATATTACGATTCAATTCCATGACTTGATCGTTTTGTTTTACGATCTCCTATTCCTACACTTTCAGTCTTTTAGACTCGATCTATTCACCATTACTGTTCAACTTTATTATCAGAGTTAGGGAACTCTGTGTCTTTACACTCGCCGAGATTCATCTTTGAATCTTACCGACCAACTAACTCTATGTGAGTTAGATTTTATCCTAATCCCTGCGGTTATTGGTCTCAGGTATTTCTACCTAAGCTTCATAACCAACAGCTTTGATACCAACTGTAGCAGCCCCGAATCCAGGTCCCAAATCACCTCGGATCCGGTATACTATTTCTATAACTAATTGTGGAAGATATAAACATAAATTGTTTATACAATACATTACACACTATTCCCCAAGGTCGAGTAACCTTAACTTATACACAATTCATAAACTATTTATCACACAACAATATTTATCAAAGTATACTATTACAAACTAGCCGCACATTTTATCCCAAGCCGGACTTGGCATTAACCTTTTCCTATATCCGAACGCATTCGCATTATCAGCAATGTTTTATCATGATATAGTAAGGGTGAGCATCAAAGTTGCCCAGCAAGTTTAAATACAACAATATAACGATATATCATGATTGAAGAGTATGAATAATAAGTTGGCTATAATTCATCAATATAATTGAGAACTAGCACGAACAAACTTTAGACTGAACAAGTTTTATACATGAACAAACATTTCTGAACCAACTGGTAATGAAGGTGATCAGCCTTTCATACCCGACTTATACATGCAAGATGTACAGAGTACAATTTTTATGGCAATCAACAATGATTAACCATAAGCTTGAATAAAACACTCTTATTAGAGTTAAGTACAAAGAAACTTGCCTGAACCGTTGATTACCGCAACGCAATTTATAACGCTTTACCCGAAGACCTAATATTAGTAATATAGATCTCCAATATTAGAATAATATCATCACAGTATAATACTGTTATATTTATATCCACAGAATAACCTAAACACATTACCACATAAGCCTATCAGTCTATACAACACATAAGACTAGGTATCAAGTCAAACTATTACAGTCTGAGTTGAACCCGACACAATTCTAACATCCCGACGGTCTAGTCGGACTTTTATCGAGTTTAAGTTTAATTAAACTCTGACTTAACAGTTAACAATTAACTCAGATAATTTTCTAAGCAGTTAAAATAATTTTCATTGACTTATAATAATTTTCAGATAATTAATATCATTTATCAACAATTTTCAATCATTAAAACCGTATTTAAATGAATTAAATACCACATAATTCCTTAATCATTAATATTCATTTAATATAAAATATTAATGAAAATCATTACATAATATTATAATATAATTATAATATATCAAAGTATTTTTAATACCTTAAAATCACAATTATATGATTTTTAAACACTTAAATCCATTATCCGATAATTGCTATTAATATTAAAATATTAATATTTTCTTGACTAAATATCAAAAGTTATATTTTACAACTTAAAATATTTTTATAACACTTAAATCATTTTTATATGATTTTTAAATCATTAATTCTATTTTTCCATAATTTATTTAATATATTTATTAAGTAAAATAATTATCATTAATATTGATTAATTAATGAATTTTATCACAAAATATTAAAAGTCATCAAAAATAACTTAAAATATTTTCTTATACCATAAAATAATTTTTCATGATTTTTCATGAATTAAAACTATTTTTAAATCATTTATTTAATATTATAATTAAATAAATAAATACCTTTTATATTCCAAAAATAATAATTATTTTTGAAATATACATAAAATAATTAAAAACTATTTTTCAACATTTAAAATAATTTTTCATAATTTATTATGTATTTTTAATAATTAAAAACCATTTTTTCTAATTTTAAATTAATTTTCTGTAATTTCCGAAATTAAGCGTCGCTAAAGGGGCCCTTTAGCGACAGAACCGTCGCTATAGGTGTTCTTGGTGTTCTTGAGACCTTCATGTCAGTTTACCGGTTGGGTGGTTTGACCGGCTGTAGATCTTTGCTCCTTACGTTTCCCAGACTGATAAAGTGTCAAGATTGTAGTACTAATGTAATATTACAACCTCAAACTGATTTCATGGTCATTACATCAAATAACAACAAGATCTAAGCCTCCTAATATCATGTCAGAGTTGTTCATTTCTGGGTTTTCCAGAAATGAAGAACAGTTATAGGGTACCACTTTTGATTCTCTGTAACTTTGATTCTAGAGCATGTTTGTATAATCTAAAAGTTCCAACATGTAGTACACATGACATGGTACAATTATATTACATTATATCAACCTAAAAACATCACAACTGAGAGATCAAAGCCGGTCAAAGTAGAGGTCAGAAGTTGTTCTTGAACTTTCTGGGTTTTCCAGAAAAGTTCATCCGGCTGATGGTTAACAGTTGTTTGACTGGCCACAGATTCAATTCTGTTATGGATCTAAGTTAAATACTGACTGTAATATGCAGTCGACATGTCAGGCTACAAGGATCAAGCAATCACTTATCCTAAACAATAAGAAACCACAAGATCTGAGGCCACAAAAAGGATGTCAGGAAACAGCTGGGTTTTTGGGTTGCCCAGAAACCCTTTTTCGTTAATGGTCAACGCAGTTTGACTGCCTATAACAAACGATCGAGACATGATCCAACCCTGTTACATATTTCAGATCAAAGCCTACATATCATAGATCAAATCTAAAATATCATATACACAAATCATTAAACACATACGGATTTATGGGGTCTGACATATGACTGTCAGATCATACTATTCAATTTTTCCAGATTTTAGAAAACATTAAAATCGTGCACTTTGATGTTATGGGTTTGTATTTTGATAACCCAGATCATCATTTGACACCCTATTACACATGTTTAAACAACAAACAACAACATTAAGCATCAGAATCATAGATTTCGAAATTTAGGGTTTATACCTCTTTTACCTCTTTTGAGCTTTGATCTTTGATTCTGACTTCATGATCTATTCTTGGTAAGTTATGGATTGATTCTAGCTTTGAATTCTCACACACTCTCTCTCTAATTTCCGAAAATGAAGAGAGAGAATGGGTTAGGAGAAATGAAAAAAATAAAGTAAGTTTGTCTTATTTTAATTTTTTTATTTCTTGTATACAATGTATCTAATGTTGCAAGTTGGCACTTAAAATCTGATCTTGGGAGATTTTATCACATGGCTAGGGTTAGGTTTTGGTGAACCACTCCCCTAAAGTCAAAGCCTATAACACCAACTTCTTAAAATAAATAAAAAGGGCATTCTAGTCTTTTTGCATTTAATTTTAATGGCATTATGGACATTGTCCTAAACCCTTAGGGTTTAGGGTTTGGATATTTTATAGTTTAGGGTTTAGGTTTTAACCCTAAATATTTTAGCAAAACTTAAAATTTTAAGATTTTCTAATTATATTTTAAAATAGAAAATCATGATTTCTAAGTGATAATTAGGGCTTCCTAATTATATAATAATTTCGTAATTACATATCAATCTTTGCTAATTAGGACTAATTTATCCTAATTAAAATTGCTAATTTAGCACTTAGGGCCACAATTGTACATTAAGGTTCAAAACCACATTTTAGGGTTTTAAATAGAAAAATAATATTTAAATTTTAGAAATTAGATTTCCTAATTAGATTAGGGTTTCTAATAACTTGACAATTAGGATTTATATTTCCTAATTAACAGTGCTAATTAAGCAATTAAGGTCAAAATCGCGAATTAGGGTTTATATCCCAAAAATTAGGGTTTCTAATAGAAAAATAATTTTTTAAATTAGAAATTAGATTTTCGTAATTATATTAGAGTTTTCTAATTACTCATAAATTGAAATAATTAGGATTAGGGTATCCTAATTAACATTGCTAATTTTAGCAATTAAATCCACAATTGAGCATTAGGGTTTTTGACGAAACAATTTGGGTTCCAAAAATTAGAAATTAGGGTTTGTTAATTAATTAACCTTTACCCTAATTAATACTTAATTATTAGCACTAAAGCATTAAAATTCTCCGTTATATTCCTAGATTAGGGTTTCACTTTATCAGAATCTGAAACTAGGATTTTCAGATCTGGTATTAGGGTTTTCTAATTATCAAATCGGGTTTCAAATTCAGAATTAGGGTTTTGTAATCAATTTGTTAAGATTAACCCTAATTAATCCTATAATTATTTACACTTATGCCATTAAGTTCCCGATTTAGGGTTTCATGCACTGAATTAGGGTTTCGGATTCCCAGAACTGAAATTAGGGTTTCCAGAACCAGTTTTTAGGATTTCTTATTAATCGCTAGGGTTTTCTATCCGAACATTAAAGTTCTTAATATAAAATTAGGGTTTGTCACAGATATAATTTATCTGGTCAACCCATGACCCTTAACCACATTCTGTACATATACATAACCATAAACACAGAACATAATCACATAAATCCTTAATCCTGAATAATTCACCTATATCCTTCACCGAATTTTGAAATCCTCAAAATTCAATCCCAATTACATCAAACGCATACACTTATTTTCTGTCTTTGACCTTAAATCAATCATTTAAGATTTTAATAAATTGCCCAAATTCTCGGGTTGTCACATATATGGTAGCATGAGACTTGTGCTAAAATGATAATTTTAGCTAGAAATGTACATGCTATAGTATGTTAGCATATCTAATAGGTATTGTGGTTCTAAACCTATGTGTAGGTGAACGTGAGTTTAATATTATATCTTACGATTGATGCAAGTTTCTAAACTTCTCTTTTTACATTGAGCAAGTTTTCTAACTCTACATTTACGTTGAGTAAGTTTCTTACTTTAAACTTTCATTAAGCGAATTCTTGTATTCTTAATCATTTTTTTGAACAAGATAGCTATGACTTAAGCTTTATTCGAACAAGTTTTTGAATTCCAATATTTGTTGATGTATTCTAACTTGTTTATTGTTAGACAAGTTTCTTTATTGTCCTTCATGTACTATGAATGCAATTTTCTTGAATTCTAATTTCTAACGTTGAATTATCTTAGTTCGTTTACTTGACACAAGCTATTCTCATAATGAGCAAGCTTTATTTTCAGCTTGCTATTACTTAATGTATATTCAATAATTCATAGTCCTAGCTAAATTTTATTTAAGCAAGGTTTATTGTCATTCACTACTTATGCTTTGTAGTTGTTTCTAAGCATGAGTTCAAGATATAATTAGTTCGCTTACACTTATTCATTGTTCCATATTGTGTTATTATTGTTCAACTGCTGTGTTATCAAACACTATTGATTCAACTAGTCCTCTAGTTGATGTTCGTTAAACTTCAAATTATCCTTGAAAGCTTATCCAAACCAAACTTTCTTTGGTGCGGACTTGTACTCTAAATACTGAGATGAACAACCCTATTATTATTAGGGGATAATTTACGCTTAGCGTTGAAATGTTTGTGCACAATACATTGTATGAAGGGCTGATACCCCTAAGTATGAGGAGTCCTTATAGTCTTATGACTGTTAAAGTTGAAGTTGAAAGATTACTTGTAACTGTGGACATAGTTCATGGTCTTATGACTCTCAGTTATATATATTTCATATTTTTGAATTCCAGTTTTTGATTATCAATGATAAAGTACTATTCAGTTTTGATGAACCTATTCGTTGGCAGATATTGTTATTATTCTCTTGTCGATTCATTGCTATATCTAGTGAGCAATTGTTTTGTTCACTCTTGCATAAATATTATTATTGCAGCTAAAGTTGAGAAGGTAGATGAGCCTTCAACTAGTAAAGGAAAGAGAAAAATGTACAAGTGATGAAGACTTGTAATTTTATTTTATTGTTATGTGATAGACTTTTATATAATGATGTGATGTAATAATTTTATTTTCACGCTTATATGATGTTTAAAGGTTAGACAACCTGGGATGTTTTTGAATTTAATGCTGTAACCCTATTTAAAGGGAGGATTTATGGTTTAAATATTATTCTATTTGGGTAGATAGTATGAATGTATGGATAGTGAGCACCAAATCTTGTGGGAATGAAGTACCTAGATTTGGGGGTGTCATACTAGATGTTATGGACCTAATAACTAGCAACCCAGATCATCTATGTACACTATAAACATCATGTTTTAACATTAAATCATAACATCTAACATATGGTTCAAGATCAGATTTGATTTAGGGTTCATACCTTACTATGAATAAATTTTTGATTCCTTGGTTACTGATTTGTTATGTGAGTTAGTGGGGCTTGATTTGGGGACTGAAACACCTTTGGATTTCGTGGGTTTGAGTTTGAGAGAGTTTGGCTAAGTGTAACGTGAACAAATGGGGGGAAATAATGCACTTTCTCACTCTTGATCTTATATAAAACTTGTATACAATGAATGTGGCTGGTGGATTAGCTGAATTGTAGAGCTTGTAGGCACATGTCTATGCTTAGGGTGGTGACTTGCCAAGATTTGGCAAGATTTGCTAGCAATAATTCAAGAATGGGACAAAAAGGGTATTTTGGTCAATTGCCTTTTAATTTTAATGGTATTCTTGTCCATAGTACTTGAATCCAGGGTTTAATCACTAGATTTTAAACCTTAAGGTTTCCTAAATAATTTCTAGGGTTTGACAAGTTAAGTTTAAAGTGTAATAAAACTTTAATTAGATCCTACTAATTAAAATTAGGGTTTATATAGAAATTATGGTTTTAAATAATTAGGGTTCCTTAATATCATTAGGGTTCCCAAATTAGCAATTACAATTTACTAAAATAATAATTAGGGTTTCTAACTTAGCAATTATGGTTCTTAATTAGCAAATTAGGGTTCTAATTTACTAATTAGGGTTTCTATAAGTAATTAATAGAGTTTCCCTAATTATCATTAAATTCCATAATACGCAACATAATTCATATAACACAATTTCTAACCGATCTTAAACTCCAGTTCTGAGTTTCCAATTATGGTTTATGACAGTAATACTAGGGTTTGTCCTGATACACCATAATTGACTAACCATTATCAGTCTACACATATACTGTATATATGTATAGCATTGAAAATAATATTATATTTAATATAATATTATTATTCTCATTCATTGATCAAAATCCATAAATAAAATTTGGATTCCATATCTGATATATCTTTAAAATTCGTACCATAATTAATTAAATGAAAATAATTAACTTAATTAATTTGAATAAATTCATATAACAAAATAGTAATTATAATAATTCCAATAATTATTTCTCCTCGAAGTGAATCCTATCCATCACCTTCATCTCTAACTGAGTTCGGAGAGCATCCTTCTCCGTTCTCTCACTCAAAACCTTCTTCTCTAATTCCTCCAGCTTTCCTGTCATCTCCACAATCCTCGCCACCGCTCGGTGAAACAAAGCTCCCATATGGATCCCTGTCTCCTTACGGTGAGAAATCTCAACCTCCATCTCTTGCATCGCCAATTTTCTCTGATAGTCCTCGTCCCTCAACTTCTAGAACACAGAATCCCTCTCCTTAGCCTCAGCCTCAAGCTCCTCTACTCTACATCCTAACTCATAAATCTTCTCCTCATACTCTCCCAAGATCCGATCCTCAAAAGTAGCCTCGTTGGAGTCCTCCAAAGGCTTGGGATCCTCCTCTGATCAGACTCCACCTCCTCCTCATCGTCATCATCATCATTAGGGACCACTACTGATATAGGTTATGCTATTAAGGGTGTCTCATAGACTATGTGGATATCACGTGGCTCCTCCTCTACTACTCGGCTCGGTCCTCCCATGTCAGTTATCCTACAATCACCAACATAAGACAAAACAAACAACAACTCCATTAGAATGTTAAATAAACATAAGTTCATTGTATAAAATGAAATTACATTTCATAACACACTAAATCTCTCAAGGAAAACTCTACATGAGTTTTATCTCCTTCCTAACTTCTAAGTTCTCCCTAGTTATAATCTAAGGACACTCGCTCCTAAGGTTTATAACTAAGGCTTTGATACCAACCTGTGATGCCCCCAAATTCGGACCTCCACCTGGTCACTCGAATTCGTTTCATCACGTGCTCAAAGTATTATCATAATAACTAAAATCATACATTCACAACGGAAAATCTAATTTAGAATAATATACAATGATTTATTATAATTATTCCCCCAAGTCTCGCAACCTACAGTGCTTAATAGATTACATAATAGTATCGAATAAAGACCTATTATATAATCCTACTTAAGTTTAAACATAGTCTTAAAATAGTCTTAGTACACCATAATAATCTTAAACAAAAAAGGGGCAAGCTAGTCGGTAGCCTTGCCCTTACCGTTGTCCTGCCCGGATACACTTCCCTGTTCCGCCTTAACTGAAAGGTTTTTAAAAGAAAGGATGAGCACAAATTTCCCAACAAGTAATACACAACAATGGTGTAAAATATAATATCACAAGTTTTGAAATATCGAAGTGTCATCTCTAAGATAGTTCAGAGTTTCAGAATAACATCATGGATAAGGAATATCAACAATTCTTGGAATAAGAACGATAATTCAATATAAATCAACAGATTTATATGCATTCAAAGACTATCAATGTATCCAACTGGATAACCAATTTATACTTAGCAGTCACTAAGGAATATTGAACATCTACTAGAATTACCAATATTAAATCGATAACCTAAAAATATCAAGTACTATAGATGATCAGTCTACAATAATTGAAGTTATGCATAACACCAGAATAATATCCAATCATTTGTTGGGGTTTCCAACGAAATACATCCCCTTTACCATAAGGGTTGTCCAACTCAGTTTTCAATATTTTCGCACCAATCAATTGGTTTGGACAGTTTTTATAAATATGCATATAGTCTAGCCGAATCAATTGGCATCGACCCTTTCACAATATTCGAGGACAATACCAAGTTCAACATGAATAATAGCTTTCACAAGGGTTTAAACATACTAGCACATTTGAACGAGAAAATAGTATAACTTTTATTCAAAGAGACAAGCTTACGGTATTCGTTGAATAAAGTAATGCAAGAGCTAGAATACTTGCACAATGTAAGGTAGGGTTCGGATACTTGCCTTAAGCGTAGTTTATCCACGTTAATAAATCAACACTTTCAAATCCTAGCATAACATATTATATGTACAAGATGCTCATTAGCTATCACATTCCTTAATCAAGTTCGACACGATTCAAGTATGAACATATGCAATACAAAATCAACTTATATGCTTATCATTAACCAAGTATCTAACAATTTATAACGCGTAAGGTTAAGATCTTTTTACCCATGGACTTCCCTATTACAAGGCAAACACCAATATATCATCTAAGCATTACTTATAGACATGTATCAGTAGGTTTTAAATCTCTTCTAGAAGTATAGACACCATACAAGCTAACTGCCAAAAATCAGATCTCACCATCTCAGATTTCAGACTGGCGCATTTGCGCCCTGTCTAGGCCTAGGGACGGCGCAACTACGCTGTTCCCTGGCCAGACCAGGGTTGAGCTACCGCCTTTCTGTTTCTGGCCAAACCTTGCACATCTATGTATTAATACTCTACCATATCTACTTGTTAGAGGTGTTCACATAATCACATAGCTGTTCTTGAGTTCATTTGTATAAGTTTGAACTTACGTCTTACATGGAATTCAAGCAAAACATTATCAAGCGGTTACCATGGCTCGTTACTTGGCTATATACCCACATAGAGATTTCAAATTCTATTAATGCATATGCTTGTAGCATTCATATTGCTTGTTCATAGCTATTATTGTTTAAAGCTTGAAAATCATGCTTTAAACTCATGTTTATTTTGAAATCATCAAGTTCCATACATATAAATCATACCTAGAGATATTATAGACATAACATGGCATCTTATCTCATTAGCATCTAGATATTCATGTGATGCAACTAGATTTTGAAAATATGTTCAAGTTTGCTTTTGAAACCATTTTAGGCTTGAACTATGCAATCTAACACACATAAGACAACTTCAAAACTCTAAGAATAGGTAGTCAAGTTATGTTAACATGTTCACAAAGTCAGAACATACATGGCATACATACATATCAAGTTTGTCCTAGGTTCCTAAATCCATTTTAAGCTACACACTTTCTTTAATCATGCTAAGCTAGTTTAACATGCTCACATTAGGTTCATATAACCATATATACCCCTTACACATGCTTACATGCTAGTATATGACATAATAAGTGACTAACGCTTGGCAGATTGCAAAAAAAGAAATCAAAACTGAATTCAGTAACCGGGGCAGCTGCGCTGTGCCTTAGTGTTAATACGGCGCAGCTACGCCGTACCTGGTTTGAGCCAGGAACAGTAAACTTTGGCAACTGTTTAGCCTAAACACAGAAATTACTCACAAAATTGATTCTAAACATTCCTATTACAGTTGAAACATGCTTATATGGTCATATAACAACTATATGGACATAACCCAACCTCATTAACATCTAATTCCACAAAATCATGAATTTGAATTTTAAGAACTCACGAACTCTGTTTAACAGAAACTGAAATGAAAAGTAAGGAATGGGGTTATACCTCTGCAATATGAAGAAACTTGCTCCTAATGAACTCCCAATGTCTTAGAATGCTCTCAATCTTCTACTTGGTAATTTATCAGACAACTCAAGCAACACCAACTGATAAACATGTTTGCTATTTATAGAAGAATTCTTACATAGACATTGAAATTTTCCATTGAATCAAACCTATGGATTGAAGGATTGCGTGAAGGTTAAGAAAGGGTTGGTAATTAGTTGTTGATTTGCATCATGAACACCACTCCCCCATGATCATTAGCTAAGAGCTTGGAAGAAGAAATAGGCCTTAGCCTTTTTGGTTTATACGTGTTTTAATTTCAGCTACTGTTCATGTACTTGTGCACTCATTTTGGGACAAAAATGAAAATCTCAGCAATCTTGTTATCTGCGCTTGGTTTGGTCAATTTAATTCCCACAATGAAATCTTAATGTACAATTGTTACCATATTAGGAATTTCGGGATTAATTATACACTCATATCATATAGTCCATGCACATTAAAAACATGCAATAAAATATCGCAGTTAAGCATTATTGTGATGCCCACAAAACATGTATACATCACCTATCTTGAGTCACCAAATACATGGTACATAACTCAACTACAAACTTAATTATACAATTGTCGTGCAAAATACGACAAAACATAGCCGAGAGTTTAAACACAAATATTTCCTTCTAGACAATATCCACTCTCAATGGAGTCCTCATTACAATTATTATCACATTATTTTATAAAAATTGTGAGGACTACTATAGCCACCATCTCAGACCGTCACTCCATTCCCCAACTAGTCCTTGCTATATGCTCATTTTCTGAAGAGAAAAAGAAAGCACAAGGGTGAGCTCAACTAGCCCAGTAAGAAATATTATGACTAAGATAATGAAGAATAAATTATCCTTAGCCTTCAAGAGTGTTAAATTGAAAAAATACAATAAACATCAAGTTTAACTGTAGCGAAATAAGAAATCCATTAGAAGATTCAAGTAGAACATAATGTCTACTATCTCCTCTAGATTAAAAGTCCATCGTTAATATTTCATTCCTGTAATACTCAATAACAGTTCTTTGTTATACCCAAGATAAAAAGAACTATCATCACCTGTCTTCACCTAAACCACCAAAGATTATAGTTAAATCCACAATTCATATTTATAATCATATAACTCAACAGTTTCTCCTTGCCACAAAGACTTAATAGAACGTTTACTCAATATCCTTACCCCAAAGGCTAACGATATTCAAGTGTAATAACAATGATCATACAAATCAGTTGTCTACCTTTGCACTACGGGCCAAATATATTCAACTATAAAACTAATGGTCATGATCATACCAATCAATTGTCTGTCTGTGCACTACGGCCAAAGACATTCAACTGTTAACTAATGGTCATGATCCTACCAATCACATCATCAAATTATTCATACACTACGTGCCAATGATATTCGTTATTATCACCAGTAGTTATGATTATGTCATACACCTGTCCATCTTTGCACGTAAGCCAAAGATATACAACTATAAAACCAATAATCAACAGTCCATTTTTGCATGTAAGCCAAATATATACAATCAATAATCAACAGTCCATCTATGCACGTAAGCCAAAAATATACAACTGTAAAAACCAATAATCAACAGTCCATCTATGCACGTAAGCCAAAGATGACTTTCATCACAATATAAGCACGAGGATGATGACAAAGATATAAGCATTAATCAAATGAAATCAAGGATAAATATTAAAGACTTTAAATTTATCCAGAGTTTAAAAATATTTAAATTGTCGACATGATACTGCTTTGTGGAGTAAAATTCAAGAATAATATTCGTGTACCAAAAATAATTTAGACATAAAAGAAATATATTTTTCGGTTAAATAGTACCCTATGAATTGTACCATGTGAATATTACTTTGGGAATAGTACCTCGTGAATAGTACCACGGCATGAAAAGTACCCCAAATACATGAGTGAATAATATTTGGGTGAATAGTAATTTAGGTGAATAGTAACCTGTGAATAATAACTCGTGAATAGTATGCCGACACAAAAAGTGCCCCGAATACCCGAGTGAATAATACTAGAGTGAATAGTAACTGGGTGAATAGTAACCCATGAATAGTAACTCATAAACACAAAAGAAAATGATATTCCATGACGAGTACAAAAGAAATGATATCTCATATGAGTATAATAGAATATACAAAACTGCAAATGGATTTTCACCTACCATGCGGTAATCCATGTAGACATATCATTTCCACAATTTAATAAAGAATGAATATGAAGACCATTCACCATGCATGCGGTAATCCATATAGACAGGTTATTCAAACAGAATAATAAAGAATGTAATAATATAAGAATTCACCAGGCATGCAATAGACCACACAGATAGGTTATTCCAAAAGAATAATAAATAATGGAACTAGGTCATGCGTAATACGTACAGACATGATATTCTAACAGAATAATAAAGAATAGAACCAGGTCATGCGTAATCCACATAGACATGATATTACAACAGAATAATAAAGAATGAAATAACAGAAGAATTTTACCATGTATGCGGCACTTCGCATAGACAGGTTATTCCAATATAATAATAAAGAATGGAATAACAGAAGAATTTCACCATGTATACGGTACTTCGCATAGACAGGTTATTCCAACATAATAATAAAGATTGGAATAACAGAAGAATTTCACCATGTATGCGGTACTTCGTATAGACAGGTTATTCCAACATAATAATAAAGAATGGAATAACAGAAGCTCTCTTCATGAATACGAAATAAATAATACCCCTTACCTTAGAAGAAAACTGAATACTGGAATAGTGAGGTAGCAGACTTCTCTTCTTCTTTCTCTTTATAATTTCTCTCTATAATAATTGCTCTTTAGCTTTAGTGAATTGGTAAAAAATAATGAAGGAATGAGCTTCTATTTATAGGAAAATATAGTTTCAATAATTGCACGTTTTGGGGCTCGAAATATTACAGTATAATACCTTCCTCTTTTTCTTCATTTTTAATTTAGTCCTGCAAGTATTATCAAACTTGCACCACCTCCCCTAATAGTAAATCATGTGAATCAATAGTTCTAGACATGTAAAAATACGAATTACAGTATAGTACCTCCATCTATACCTCCATTTTTAACTTAGTCATGCAAGTATTATCAATCTTTCACCAACTCCCCTAATAGTAAATGAATGTGAATCAATAGTACACACATGTGAACAAATAGTTATAAGCATGTGAATTAATAGCAATTAATTGCTCATTTATCCAGTTAATTACCCGATTGGTTAATATAATCTCCAGACATCAATTATTATCGTAATAAATATCAATTTTCACTAACATTACTAATTACAACACAATGGAACTATCAATTTCATCTTTAATCAACATGAACTTATTTATCATTAATATTATAATTCACAATATTTAATAACCAGGTCATTCCCAGGAAAGAGGGGGCTTTCTGATAAGAATTACTCCTTATTGGCGCACAATTAGGTGACCAAACCTCTCCTTGACAGAACTTCTAGACATTGTCAATATTGAAAATAATAATATGAATAACTTTGTCATCTTAATTATTGATTTAATAATATAACATATTAATACTGTGATAATAATTGAAGCAATAATATGAGAGATATGATGCAGCAATTACTGTAGCAATAATTGAGTATAACTGAGTGACTTCTTACGTAAGCATCAATATTCAATACCGTGTGCTACTATGCAACCACTCGTATTAATGTACTTTTACTACCGAGTAGTTCAACAGTTTTAACAGTAACACTTTCGTCGTTATTTTTATAAAATGATAATTCTGTCGTTTTCGAAATACGACAATACTTTCGTTGTGGAGTCCACCAATGAATATGTCTTCGTACGAATATTCTCCGATAAAAAAGAATATTCCCCGACCAAACGAATATTATATAACAACTTGCTTACTTTGCAAAATTTATAAATATTACCCACAACTATAATATTATATCAAATCCACACCATAATATTTAAAAAATATTTTGAGAAATTTAAATCTTTATTCATAAATTTTGGGGTCTCACAATCTCCCCTCCTTATGAAATTTCGCCTTCAAAATTTACGTACGTTCCTGGTATGCCGAAGAGATGAGGATACCTTGACGACTTCATTTCATATTCTAACTCTTGAGGTATAACATTTGAGTGTTTAATACGATCCTTCTTATCCAAGATTTTAACACGTATTTCCTTAGACATTAAATCTTCTGCTATCTCATCTAGTTTTAATTCATCTTTCACCAGTACAAAGTACCTAATAGACAACACTTAATAGACAACGTTTTTATAAAAACGTTGTGGTATATTCTTTTACAACGTTTTTAAAAAAAACGTTATAGATTTATATGCAAAAATGTTATCTATTTAAAAGAGCATTTTTTGGTTTTAACTAGATAACGTTTTTTTTAAAAACGTTGTCTATCTACAAAGACACGGAGCAAAAAAAAAAAAGACACGGAACAAAAAAAAGACACGGAAAAAAAATCCACTTCTCAAAATCGGCTACCAGCTATTCTTTCTTCTAAATCCCTAAACCTCCATTCAGCAGATTCAGATCTTCTTCATCAAAAATTCACTTCTCGCAAGCCGCCGCCTCACCTTCCGGTGAGGAAACCCGGCCTTCCGGCTTCCGGCTTCCGGAGTTCGATTGAAGAGGGACGGAGCAAAAAAAACGCTTAACTGAATAAAACGCCAGCACTCTCTTTTGTAGCCCAAAACCCTACCTCTATTTTCTCTCACTCCCAAATCCGTCCCTATCTCGTCTCTGTTTCTCACAACACCAACGGAAGGTTTCTATCTTCTGTCCAATGGCAGGTACTTTGAGGATAGCATCAGATCCAGAGTGACACAATTTCTGCTGCTAAAGCTGCTTTGAATCCAGTTAGAATCAACATATTGCCCCAGAAACAGAAGTAGAAGAAAAAGGTTTGATTAATTATTATTTACACCAAAATGGGGCCGACTGTTTTATTATTATTTGTATTTTGTAAGTTCAATACATCGTTACCACATTTCCAAACAAATTTAGGGATACATTTCTAATTTTAGATTACGAAGTGACATGAAATCCCAACATGCTATTATTTACATTTTAGGTAGATTGAGTACCTATTACATATTTGCAAATGTTAAAACAAAGTGGATGACCCTTGTTTACCTTTGTTGGTTAATATTTATTGTGGGAAAAAAAGGAGTTGTGAATTGTATGAACCTCTTCTGAAAAAGCACCAACACAAATTCCTATTCCACCAAAATTATGAACTGTAGTTTCTGGGCTAAAGATTTTATGATGTGACGAGACTTTCATTCATATTAAGCAAATGTGTATATATTTTGTTAACATATAGAAATACTATCCAAAAGGATATTACTTGCCACAAATTTAGTTGAATTGAGAGAAGATTTGCAATTTTATAAAACTGAAATTTAGTTAGATTTTGATGCTCAGTTCTGTTTCGAAAGTTTGGAATTGAGTTTGCTAAACCTTTAGAAAATTTTAAATCTCTTTGAATGGTCTTTCAAGCTTTAATGACAATTTGAGACTTACTTAGATTGGTCACAAGACATACAACAATCTAGAGGTTGAAGAATTCTTGTTGTTACTTCACTAGGTTGTGAAAGATTACAGTTACGAGTCAAAGATGCATTCATATTCTATTTTATGACTAATATTTTGGATGTTAATTTGATTTCCAAGGGTAATGTTTTTATGGTGTTCGTATTATAAGTTGTACACTTGTGGACTCATAAAGATAACAAGATTTTACAGCAGATTTTACTCACTTGTTTACGAATATTATGAACCTAGTCAACTCTTATGAGAGGGAGCTATTTTTTACAGCAGGTTTGTAATGTTTGACGTTCTTATCTTGGCTTGGGACTGCTCATGCAAGAAAGCATAGGTGGATTTATTATGAACCTAAAGTTTTAAATTATCTACTACACCCCCCCAAGACTTTAGCTGCTTTTTGTCCTTGTGGCTTACTTCCTTTTGTTTGTCCAATATTTTGCAATATCTTGGTTTTCATGGTTATTAAATGCTTTAGTTGGTACTTCAACACTAGCTAGTATTGAGGACTAACTGCTATATTGGGAAACTTCCTGATTTTGGTCTGAAGTGTAAGGTAATCATCTTAATAGTTGAATACAAGAGAGATGTATGTCATTCACTTTCAATTATTTTCAGAAGCCAGCAGCTTATCATGTTCTTCTGTTTTCAATTATTATTGTGTGATTTGTGTTGGCTAGCTGATTTTGGGACTGTAATAGTTCGTGGTGATGTTGAGATAGATAAAGCAATACCAGCACCCAATTTCAAAGATTTCTCACCTGCTCTGGGCCACATTGGAAGTACTTCCACCAGTGGTAGTGGAACTAAAGCAGTTGAGCCATGGTACTTCTCTTACTACAAATTTCTTGTTCTGATGTACTAGGCAAAAAAATAAGAAGCCTTGTTAATGTAGAACCTAAGGCCAAACAAGAATTATATTGATTTCCTTTTTAATAAATATGAAACTTGTGAGCAAACTGTGTATAACATCTAAAAAATACCTACCATATCATGCTGTTTTGCATAGTAATCACACACTTGGTTTACTTTGGCACTTTCCAGCCCTAACACTTTTGAAGTCTCATCTTTTCAGGTATGCTTAGTAATATCAGTTTTCTATTCATAGTGCAATTGTAATTGAAAAAGTTCTGACCTTTTTACGTAATTAGCTACCAAGGTCATGTTTCAGCTGCTTTGGTGCTTGGTGGAGTTGATGTCACTGGTCCACATTTGCACACTGTGAGTTGCACTTGGCTTATTGGCATCTAAAGTTTTTTTATGAACTGCAGAAAAGGTTGTAATTGTTGTTTTATGATTATTTCACAGATCTACCCTCATGGATCAACCGACTCCCTACCTTTTGCTACAATGGGCTCTGGTTCGCTTGCTGCAATGGCCGTATTTGAATCGAGATGCAAGGAGGGGCTAACTGTAAGTGGTTTGCAGAAGTTGATTAGTTCACCAACTTTCACAAGTGAAAAATGCTTCTCTTTCTCCAAAAAATTATGAGTTTTGTGTCAGGTGCAGGCCATGTAAACTTTTTAATCATGCATTATGAGGAACTCTGCTCCATATCATCTGTTTTATACGTTGGCTCCATTCTACAATCTCTTTCTTCTATAAACACAATATATGCCTATTAACCACCACTACAGTTCACACACAAACACACTATAGTTTTCTTACTCCCATCACTTTAACTATTGAAATTTGCCATGAAACTTAGGAACTTGGAGCTGATATTCCAACAGAGATTCCAATAAGGGGCACAAACAGAAATGAATTACTCCAGCTGACCTCCCCCTTTTCAATAATTTCTTGAAATGGTGACTGATATGAAATTTGATGAAGAACCCAACTACTCAAAGCTAATCTCCCTTTTTGAAAACAGCATAATTTCCACTGCATCATTGAGACCAATTAAAATAGATGGTGCCTTGAAGGTCTTTGCTTGATTTCAAATCAATTTAGTGATTTTTAAAATTTAGCTGAATGTTTCTACTTTCTGTTTTTAAAGCTGCTGTGTATTCTTATAGGTGGGTCAGAAGAGGGGAATATCACATTTTGAATTGGAAGATGGTGCATATCCTAGAAAGGTACTCAACGGATTACAGAATATTTCACTTCTGCATAGCTGATACCGAGCATGATTGGAGGGAGGGTTCTAAAGGTTGCATCAGCAGACATAAAAAATTAAAGCAGCTTGTTATAACAATGATACAATGTTATCATAAGAAAGTAGCAGTTATCTTGTGTTTTACAAATATTTATGTTTATTTGGATATATAAATTTGGTTAGGAATTATGGGATCAGTAGCAGTTATCTTGTGTTTTACAATGTTACAATGTTATCATAAAAATTATGTTTATTTGGATATATAAATTTAGTTACAATGTTACAAATATTTATGGGATCAGATTTGGTTACAACCGCATCTTTTTTTTATCTTTTTTTTTATCTACAACGTTTAAAAAACGTTGTCTGATATACTAAACAACAACATTTTTATCCAAAAAACGTTGTGGAATCATACATTCTACAACGTTTTTAAGCATTTGCTATTTTTGGAGAACAAATCTACAACTTTTTTTCAAAAAAACGTTGTGTATTTTGCTTAACTACAACGTTTTAAAAACGTTGTGTAAGGGTGTCAAATAGACAACACCCTTAACCACGACGTTTTTCTGATTGAAACCACAACGTTTTTTCTGCGTTGTCTATTTACTGTTTTGTAGTAGTGCTTACATAACATCGATACTTGAAAAACGTTATGAACACGCGATATATTTGGTGGTAAAATGAGTCTATAGGCCACAGTTCCTACTCGATCGAGGATTTCAAATGGTCCAATTAAATCGAGGGTTGAGATTTTCTCTCTTCGTCGATTCCCGCTTCTAGAATAATGCCTTCTTGAACCTTCTTCTTCACATTCATCAGATTCAAGTGTGTAGCTTGAGCGGCTTTAACTTTATCGATTAAAGTCGATTCTTCTCGTATATTCATTATCTTCACATGGGTCCCTAGAGTCTTTAACTCTATCTTCATCATTTGTAAGATATAAGAAATGGGTTTTTGTGTTAACAACATCGTACTCGTAAACGCATATGATATTCTACTCAACGCGTCAGCTAACACGTTCGCTCTTCCACGATGATATTGAATAGTATGGTCGTAATCTTCAACAGCTCGAGCCAACGTCTTTGGCACATTATACGATCATTTTAGGCAAAGAAATATTTGAGGGTTTTAGAAATGAGTTTTGTACTGGGGTCAATACAAAATTTGATTTTCACACTCTAGGGGTAGGCTAAGAAGTCCTTCAGGAATACGTCAGGAAATTTATTAACAATAAAAATATCATTCAAAACTGTGACTCTCATCCCAAGACTTGGATAACACGTCACATTGATACTTATCAACTTGCCATCGTCATTCACGACGTCGCCTTTAGAAAGTCTGGCTTCGGTGCATTCCTCACAAGGAAGTCACCAACGAAAGGCTCAGGGCTCTTTACTTATGGCTTAATATAACAGTGATTGACTTTAGTGGTTTGGTTGCTTGAATTCGCATAACAGGTTGGTTAGGAATATGAAAGCTAACAACCTTACGAAAATAATTAATTTTGGCATGATGAGTAGTTAACCAATCGATCCCTAAAATCACATTAAGGGCAAGTATTTTCAAAGAGATAAGATCGACAGGTAATGTGAAAGTGTCGATTTGAATCAATTAAGATTTATAAACAGTGGAGGTAACGAAGGTTTCTGCTAACGAAGTTTTAATTGATAAGTCAAAGTCTAACTTCTCTAGAGTTAAATTAAAATGTTGAGCACAAACAAGAGAGATAAAAGAATTGGTAGAACTGATATATAATAAGGTATAGACTTCGCATGAATTTATATTTAACTAACCCGTTCTAACTTCGTTCGGGTTAATCCCTTTTTGAGAAGTCGCGAAAAACGCTCTCCCTGAAACCACTGACTTTGTTTTGTCCGTGTCCGCCTTTGGTGCCACCGTCCCAGCTGGACTTGATTTTTCTATAGGACAAAATCGAGCTATGTGACTATCTTTTCCACAACTAAAACATACCTTGGAAGGGTGTGGATAGTTTGGACTTATGTGTCCTTCTCCGCATCTGTAGCATCTAACTGGCGGTCGTTCTCCTCCCCTAGAATTTATTGCTAGTACTGGTGCTACTGCCGACGTCTTCCCATCATCATTAAATCTTCTCTTCTTGAATTTTCCACTCCTATTATCTTGGCCATGATTACCACCGAAGTGGTTACCATTCTTGGCATGATAATTTCCCCCACGATGGTTATCATTGTTCCGATGATCGTTGCCACCGATATGATTATTATCGTGTTGTTAGTCGTAACCTTTTGGTTGTGCTGACTCATTATCGCACTCCAATAACTTAGCCCTATTCATAACATCTGAATATAAACAAAGTTTGTGAGAAATGAGGTATTGACGTATATCGGGTTTTAAACCTCTTAGAAACAATCACGTCATTCGCTCCTCATTATTAATCAAATGGAATACAAACAGGGATAACTCCACAAATTTAGCATCGTATTGCGACACAGTCATATTGTTTTGCTCCAACTTGATAAATTCCACCTCCTTTATGTGACGAATACTTTCAGGAAAGTACTTGTCGTTGAACAGTTCTTGGAACTTCTCCCAAGACATCTTGACTGCGTCAGGCTGGGTACTTTTTACAGATTCCCACCAGTAATCTTCCTCTTCACGTAACATAAAGGTGGCAAAGGGAACCTTTTGCTCCTCGGAGCATCCCAAGACATCAACTATCTTGGTGATCTGCTGTAACCACGTCTCCGCCTTAAGTTGTTCTGGCTTTCCCAAAAACTTCGGTGGTCCCAGCTCCTTGAACTGCTTAGCAGTGATCAGCCATGGGTTGCCATTGCTTCCACCTACATTTTGAACAGGAGTCTCTCTCGTCTGATGTTGCATGAATTGCATAAAGCCTCTGAACATCCCATCGTTCATCATTTTCATCGGTGTTATTTTTTAACTAAGGATTATTGTCTTCCTGTTGCACATTATCCTGGGTATTGATCGTTGGAGACTCAATGGTCTCATGTGCTTCATTGCTGATCTTAACATTTTCAGATGCCATTTTCAAACACTGTCACAAAACAAGGGTTAATTGACATATCACATATTATCCATATACTCTGACCGACCAATTAAATACCAAATAAACTTAGGTAGGTCATACTAGCGAAGGAATTCCCCGTCTCTCCCCACCTAGTTCTTATCTCACATCTCAGCCAGGGATCATATCCCTAAACTTTGATACCAACTGTGGCGCCCCCAAAACAGGTATACGTCACCCATTTTGGGTCGCCAAATACATGGTACATAACTCAAGTACAAACTTAATTATACAATTGTCGTGCAAAATACGACAAAACATAGCTAAGAGTTTAAACATAAATATTGCCTTCTAGACAATATCCACTCTCAATGGAGTCCTCATTACAATTATTATCACACTATTTTATAAAAATAGTGAGGACTACTATAGCCACCATCTCGGACCGTCACTCCATTCCCCAACTAGTCCCAACTATATTCTCATTTCCTGAAGAGAAAAAGAAAGAAAAAGGGTGAGCTCAACTAGCCCAATAAGAAATATTATAACTAAGATAATATAGAATAAATTATCCTTAGCCTTCAAAAGTGTTAAATTGATAAAATACAATAAAAATCAAGTTTAACTGCAGCAGAATAAGAAATCCATTAGAAGAGTCAAGTAGAACATAATGTCTACTATCTCCTCTAGATTAAAAGTCCATCGTTAATATTTCATTCCTATAATACTCAACAACAGTTCTTTGTTATACTCAAGACAAAAAGAACTATCATCACTTGTCTTCACCTAAACCACCAAAGATTATAGTTAAATCCACAATTCATATTTATATTCATATAACTCAACAGTTTCTCCTTTCCATAAAGGCTTAATAGAACATTTATATAATATCCTTACCCCAAAGGCTAAAGATATTCAAGTGTAATAACAATGATCATACCAATCAGTTGTCTACCTTTGCACTACGGGCCAAAGATATTCTACTATAAAACCAATGGTCATGATCATATCAATCAATTATCTGTCAGTGCACTACGACCAAAGACATTTAACTGTTAACTAATGGTCATGATCCTACCAATCACATCATCAAATTATCCATGCACTACGTGCCAAGGATATTCATTATTATTGTAACGACCCAGAAATTTGGATTTTCCAGAATTTAAGTTTAAAGAATTAGTTATTAATAAAATGAATTTTTATTAATAATATTATGTGTTATGTGGTTATTAATCGTTCTAGAACCTAGGATGATTATAAGTCGGGAGGATTCTGGCTACGAGCTAGACTGAACGAGTAGGAATTTTTAAGACGAAAATGAAAATGTTCCGGGAACAAAAATATTTCAGGGAAAAAGACGAAATAGGCACTATTCACCTGATGAAACCTAAGGGTTAGGGTTTGAAATAACCTAAGCCATTCTGAGAGTTCGGTATGTCAAAATGACATTCCGTCAAAAGATTTGCTGATAATATATCGTGAAGAGTTAAGTAAGCCGATAAAAGTTTTTCTCGAAAAACGTACAGAAATCGGATAAAATAAAAACGACGAAAAGTACTGCTATGTACTTTTCATCCGTTTAGCTACGTTAGGGTAAAATGTGAAGGAAAACGCTCAACGCAAAAAAGTGTTTTTCAGTTTTTCGGAAATCCGAAGAATACGTAAAAGTTAATCGGTAAAGGAAAGACGAAATATCCAAAAATATTTGGATTCCGAGAATCGCAGTTTTTAAACCTGTCGGACGAAACTCGAAAGATGGAACCACGAAGCTTCCAAGGGAAGCTACGTGAATAGTAAGGAGGTTAACTAAGGAGGTAGAAATAGAAAACTTAAGTATTAAGTAAACTTAAGTATTAAGTAAACTTAAGAGTTAAGCAAACTTAAAGGTTAAGTAGACTTCATTGTTAAGTAAACTTTAGGAGTAAGTTAACTTAGTTGTTAGGTAATGAATAGTAAGGAGGTTAAGGGGGTGAAATGACTATTTTGCCCTAACTTTGGAAAATCTATAAATAGGAAGCTAGATTTCATTTAAATGAGATTTTGAAAATCCTACATTAGAGAGAGAGAGAGAATTCGGATGGAGAGGGAGAAGGAAGATCATGAGCATGATTGATCGGATCAAAAATGTTCGTGAAATAGAAAAGCTAGCAAATCGCCGGTTTTGTCTAGCGGAAGAAAAATAAAGAGGAAAGGTATTAAAACCTAACTTCTATGTTAGATTTTCTTTAAGTTATATATATGTTTAAAACATAACTTAATGAGGATAATGAGTAGATGATGTTAGGGATGATTTCATATGGTTAAAATCATGAAAAATAAGGAAATAAGAATTTGAAGTTTAGTAAATAAATTTCTTAAAGAAGTATATGATTCATAATGAATTAGAACAATCTGAGTTGATTATATGAATGAGTAGATGAAATAAGTAAGGAATAATGTTCTATAACATCAAATTCCAATAAAAAGTGAAATCATAATCCAAATATCGATTAAAATTAAAGAACGAACGAAGAACGCGAAGAACGTTGTTGATGGACAAATTTAAAACCATCGTAGGATAATTTTTGTTGATGGACAAGTTTAAAACCATCGCGTATAAGTTTGATGCATATTGATTGGTTAGGAATGATAGAAACGTTCATGAAGAACGGATTAAAACATAGCCATAACGAAGTTATGGCGAAAATTTCGTAAAAGACAAACGAGAATTAGAAAGTTAGTAAATGAATTCCAAACATGTAGGGTTTCATAAGGATGTAAGAAAATGTTGAAAACGTGAGTCGTAGATTCAGGAACGATCGAATTCCGAGTTCAGATGACCGAATTACGGATGAACGAACAAAGAGTGTTAAAATTATAAAATAAACAAAGGGTGATGATCAAGCCAATCGAATGGTACATTAACGGATTTAGAATGAAGTTCTGTCTGAGGGGTATTAAAGTACATAAGATAAGGAAGAGAATGACTTTGGAATGACCTCGTTCCAAGTTATAACGAAGAAGTTATAAGATTGTGAAGTTAGCGTCTCAAGCTTGTAAAATACTTAGAAAAATTTTTCTAGGGTTTTTGTTTGGCGCCGCGGCGCGGAGTTATGCCTTGCAGGCCGGCGCCGCAGCGCGAGTCCCGTCCCTTGGCTACTGCTAAGTGACGCCGCAACGCGAGATTAAGGAAGGAGCATGGCGCCGCAGCGCCGGTGCTGTGCAATGCCAGAAATAAGATTTTTACTGCTCAATTTCTGGGGGATGTGCAAGAAAGAAATTCGAGCATATAGTTCAATTAATGAAACACTTAATAAAGTGTATTAAACTTTTAATGAAGGTTGAACGAAAAGATTAAAAGTGATTAAAAGACAAACAATTTTTTTAAAATGCGAGTTACATAACCGATGTCCGGGGACCGTAGTCGCGATGAACGAACGTGAGGGGTTGCTAGGGTTGTGATTCCTTAGGCGTTGAGTGACGAGTGTAATGAATAACATTTCGATGTTATGCCATGACAGTGAGAGATAAATTTGAAGCGTTTAGACGCTGTGTACACAACATTGTTGTGGTAAACGAGTAGTCTTAGCATACATCGAACTGTATGGCTTCGACATTAAAGAAGAATAATGAATGGTATTAAGAAAGCAATAATGAACGGTAATGAGATTAATGGAAGCCGAATGTGATTCGGATGAGAACGTTAGAATGAAATGTAAGCGTTAAACACTTTAATCGACGTGGAGGTTAAGGGAACGTAAATATTAAAGGGATAGAACCTACACCCCGTGTATGGTTTGACCGTAAGATAATGAAGGTAATGGATTGAACCATGAACGGTAAAGAAGTTGAATTAAAGATAATAGCCTTTAACGTAACAAAGCCGAGTTAAGGATTGCAGGGAATGATCGCTCTGAGTATACATAAGACTGTATGACTTAGACGATAAAGAGTGAATTCTGAGGCGTGGTATTTAGTTGCCAGGAAGCCGAAAGGAATAAGAAATTAACTTACCGAATATTATAGTTTAATAGTGCGGATAAGTTAAGATGAGTATAGGTTGTGGTACAATCGTAACCTTTGATGGTTGACATATGGGAGCTGGGCTAAACAATTCCTTCAGTGAGCGAAGGTATATACAAAACTGGCAACCGATCTAACTCACTGTTATGGGCAGTGTAGACAAGACGGGAGCTTGTTTGTTGGTTGTTTGTGGGAAACCACTCAGAGTACCATATGGACTACTAGCAGAGAAGCGATGTGTGTTGTGTCTTAGAGAAGTAATAAGAAGAAGATAAAATGTAAAACATCAAAGATGATGAGCGTAAAAGTAAGACATCTCCGTATGTTATGAAATTGTAAAACGATAATGAAAGTGGTCGCGTAAACTTAGGTTGCAAGAATGCGAACCCTAAGAAGTAAAGTTAAGCTAATGCATAAGTCAAATATACATGACTAATTAGTGTATGTGCTGTTTTTCTTATGTGCTACATAGGAACCGAAATGAGCAGTTCAGCGTAGGCTGTAGCTGTACGTAAGGCAAGTTTCCTAACTTCATTCATATTCTAAAAGAATGCTAGTTTCTTTAGCTTCTTAGATGTTGAACTTGAGAAGTTATGTCTCTGTGCGAATGTGTGATATTTGTACAAGGTGGTAGAACGTATGAGGCCTTGTGCCACAATGTGAACACTTCGGTGTTTCTATGATATGAATTGTTCTATGATTGAGCTGTTCAATACAAGTATGTTCTGTTTATACATGATCCGTTATTGTTAAGTCTGTGCTAATGATTCTAGCCAGACCTGATGAGTATGAAAAAGGTAGAAGAATAAAAGTATTTCAAAGTGCATGAGAATAATGTTTTAAAATGATAGGAATCGTGATTATTCCTATTATTCGAGCTGCTTCATAACCTTTGTTCGGTTATCGAAGTTATAAAGAATGTTTAAATTCTTGAAGATGTTTGTTCAACTGTTATGACTTGCTGGGCAATTGAATGCTCACACTTTCTTTAAATGAAAAACATTTTCAGCGAATGATGTTAGACGAACTTAAGGATCTCGTAAAGGTCAAGCTGATGGTATCCAGATGAAGTTCCCTTCAGAGTGTGAATGAACGAGAAGATCAAGTGAAGACTTGTAATATAGAAAGATGAAATTGAACTATAGACTAGTTTAAGGAACTGTTATGTATCCTTGGTGGCGGATTAAAAGTCACTCTTGTAAGATGAAATGAATAATGTATTTATCATTATTTGTAATGAAAAAGGTTATAAGGTTTCCAGAACCTGGGATTTGAGAGTATATGTTGTTATATTTAGTTATATAATGATGTATGTTTGGAAGAAGATGGGATCGTGATGTACTAGTGACGCACGGAATTCGGGTGTGAAGATAGACCGGATTTCGGGGCGTTACAGGTTGGTATCAGAGCTAATAGGTTATAAATCTTAGGTAAGAGTATCTAAGACTATAATCGTAGAGAGAGGGATAAGAAGATCACCACGTGATCATAGTGAATCGTAGTAACAGATGAGCTGTTAAACGATGAATGATTTATAGTACTACGAAGTAGTACGGGAAGAAGAACTAAGATTGAGTTGTGAGGGATATCATATGAATTAAAAAAAAATTTGTATTAAGTAGAGAGAGATTTAGAAGTTATAAAATTTCAATTGAAGACTCATGTGATAGATAAGTTGTATGAACCTTTGTATGGGCAGAGGTTTGTGCTTGGTGTAACAACTGCTTAGCTAATTAAAATGATAATCATTGGAATTGGTCACGCTGTCAAGATGTATATGACGAGAAGGTGAATCTTTTCTCATGTATATACTTGATAGGTAGAGAACGATAAGGTAGGTGCGAGTTCTTGAAACTCATACTTATGGTATGTTCGTGACTCACAATGATATGGTACGTTTTTGAACTTCTCAGCGAATGGACGCTTATGGTCTGTCTGGGATGGTTCTTAAACTCGTATTATTGTGGAAAGTTCCCGAACTCATAATGTGTGGTAAGTTGATGGACTGTACTAAAATATAGAAATGTTTAGACTTAAAATGAGTTGTTTTCAGTAGGCTTAGTATTGAAGGAGCTAGAGAAGATTAGTTATTGTCGCAGTAAGATAATGAAGGAAGGTGGAGAATAGGATATTCCAAGTCATCTAGCTACGCTAGATTTCGAAGTTTATTGAAGTCGTGCATATGTGTTCGCATTTTAAAAATGAAAGAATTGGTTCAACTTTTGGAATCAATAGATTTTTAAAAAAAAAGAACTATTCTTGGTATGTCTATGCTAATTGTTTCGGCTAGACAGAAATTGATTTGAAATATCAAAATGAATTTTATATCATCAATGCATTTGATGCAAGAATGGTAAAAAGATGGAGTCATTAATGCAATTGAACCTGGTGTTGGATGTGATCTTAGGATCAACAACCCACTATGGTATGATGTATAATGACGAAGTCACAAACTGACGAAGTCCTCAACGTACTGTGAAAAGTACGGTATCATGACGTCATAAAACGTTTTGATGTATTGAAAAAGAATTTAAAGTATTAGTCGATGTCAATTGAGTTGACTAGACGAATGTTTCACGTTGATATCCAATTTATTGTTATGGTCTAAGCTACTTGATTCGGCTAGACAAATGGTATGTCATGTTTAAAAGAAAATCAATCTTTTTCTTGAGAAGTTGTGCCAATCCAAATTGTTTGGTGCGGAATCTAATGATTTAGTCTGAGGTGAACACACCCCGAAATGGGGTTATACAATGGGTTGATCGCCTATGTATGGAAGATGTAGTTTACCTTCTTGGTGATTGTAAACTGCTAGTAAGAGTTCATGGTCAAGTTGACCCCTCAGCAAAAGTATGAAATCTTTTAAGGGGATTCTTATATTCCTCGTTATTCTTTCTGCTTCATGATTATTGATATATTATGGGGGTTAGGAATGAGGGAAAGATAAGAACTCCGTTGAAGAGAAGTTGAGAATAAAGGTAGGCTAAAATTTCGAGGACGAAATTCTGTGAAGAAGGGGTGAATGTGATGACCCGGGTAAGGGTGTGGTTTTAAGAAATTCCGAGGATGGAATTTTTATAAGAGGGGAAGAGTGTAACGACCCAGAAATTTGGATTTTCCAGAATTTAAGTTTAAAGAATTAGTTATTAATAAAATGAATTTTTATTAATAATATTATGTGCTATGTGGTTATTAATCGTTCCAGAACCTAGGATGATTATAAGTCGGGAGGATTCTGGCTACGAGCTAGACTGAACGAGTAGGAATTTTTAAGACGAAAATGAAAAGGTTCCGGGAACAAAAATATTTCAGGGAAAAAGACGAAATAGGCACTATTCACCTGATGAAACCTAAGGGTTAGGGTTTGAAATAACCTAAGCCATTCTGAGAGTTCGGTATGTCAAAATGACATTCCGTCAAAAGATTTGCTGATAATATATCGTGAAGAGTTAAGTAAGCCGATAAAAGTTTTTCTCGAAAAACGTACAGAAATCGGATAAAATAAAAACGACGAAAAGTACTGCTATGTACTTTTCATCCGTTTAGCTACGTTAGGGTAAAATGTGAAGGAAAACGCTCAACGCAAAAAAGTGTTTTTCAGTTTTTCGGAAATCCGAAGAATACGTAAAAGTTAATCGGTAAAGGAAAGACGAAATATCCAAAAATATTTGGATTCCGAGAATCGCAGTTTTTAAACCTGTCGGACGAAACCCGAAAGATGGAACCACGAAGCTTCCAAGGGAAGCTACGTGAATAGTAAGGAGGTTAACTAAGGAGGTGGAAATAGAAAACTTAAGTATTAAGTAAACTTAAGTATTAAGTAAACTTAAGTGTTAAGTAAACTTAAGTATTAAGTAAACTTAAGAGTTAAGCAAACTTAAAGGTTAAGTAGACTTCATTGTTAAGTAAACATAAGGAGTAAGTTAACTTAGTTGTTAGGTAATGAATAGTAAGGAGGTTAAGGGGGTGAAATGACTATTTTGCCCTAACTTTGGAAAATCTATAAATAGGAAGCTAGATTTCATTTAAATGAGATTTTGAAAATCCTACATTAGAGAGAGAGAGAGAATTCGGATGGAGAGGGAGAAGGAAGTTCATGAGCATGATTGATCGGATCAAAAATGTTCGTGAAATAGAAAAGCTAGCAAATCGCCGGTTTTGTCTAGCGGAAGAAAAATAAAGAGGAAAGGTATTAAAACCTAACTTCTATGTTAGATTTTCTTTAAGTTATATATATGTTTAAAACATAACTTAATGAGGATAATGAGTAGATGATGTTAGGGATGATTTCATATGGTTAAAATCATGAAAAATAAGGAAATAAGAATTTGAAGTTTAGTAAATAAATTTCTTAAAGAAGTATATGATTCATAATGAATTAGAATAATCTGAGTTGATTATATGAATGAGTAGATGAAATAAGTAAGGAATAATGTTCTATAACATCAAATTCCAATAAAAAGTGAAATCATAATCCAAATATCGATTAAAATTAAAGAACGAACGAAGAACGCGAAGAACGTTGTTGATGGACAAATTTAAAACCATCGTAGGATAATTGTTGTTGATGGACAAGTTTAAAACCATCGCGTATAAGTTTGATGCATATTGATTGGTTAGGAATGATAGAAACGTTCATGAAGAACGGATTAAAACATAGCTATAACGAAGTTATGGCGAAAATTTCGTAAAAGACAAATGAGAATTAGAAAGTTAGTAAATGAATTCTAAACATGTAGGGTTTCATAAGGATGTAAGAAAATGTTGAAAACGTGAGTCGTAGATTCAAGAACGATCGAATTCCGAGTTCAGATGACCGAATTACGGATGAACGAACAAAGAGTGTTAAAATTATAAAATAAACGAAGGGTGATGATCAAGCCAATTGAATGGTACATTAACGGATTTAGAATGAAGTTCTATCTGAGGGGTATTAAAGTACATAAGATAAGGAAGAGAATGACTTTGGAATGACCTCGTTCCGAGTTATAACGAAGAAGTTATAAGATTGTGAAGTTAGCGTCTCAAGCTTGTAAAATACTTAGAAAAATTTTTCTAGGGTTTTTGCTTGGCGCCGCGGCGCGGAGTTATGCTTTGCAGGCCGGCGCCGCAGCGCGAGTCTCGTCCCTTGGCTACTGCTAAGTGGCGCCGCAGCGCGAGATTAAGGAAGGAGCATGGCGCCGCAGCGCCGGTGCTGTGCAATGCCAGAAATAAGATTTTTACTGCTCAATTTCTGGGGGATGTGCAAGAAAGAAATTCGAGCATATAGTTCAATTAATGAAACACTTAATAAAGTGTATTAAACTTTTAATGAAGGTTGAAAAGAAAGATTAAAAGTGATTAAAAGACAAACAATTTTTTTAAAATGCGAGTTACATAACCGATGTCCGGGGACCGTAGTCGCGATGAACGAACGTGAGGGGTTGCTAGGGTTGTGATTCCTTAGGCGTTGAGCGACGAGTGTAATGAATAACATTTCGATGTTATGCCATGACAGTGAGAGATAAATTTGAAGCGTTTAGACGCTGTGTACACAACATTGTTGTGGTAAACGAGTAGTCTTAGCATACAGCGAACTGTATGGCTTTTAAAGAAGAATAATGAATGGTATTAAGAAAGCAGTAATGAACGGTAATGAGATTAATGGAAGCCGAATGTGATTCGGATGAGAACGTTAGAATGAAATGTAAGCGTTAAACACTTTAATCGACGTGGAGGTTAAGGGAACGTAAATATTAAACGGATAGAACCTACACCCCGTGTATGGTTTGACCGTAAGATAATGAAGCTAATGGATTGAACCATGAACGGTAAAGAAGTTGAATTAAAGATAATAGCCTTTAACGTAACAAAGCCGAGTTAAGGATTGCAGGGAATGATCGCTCTGAGTATACATAAGACTGTATGACTTAGACGATAAAGAGTGAATACTGAGGCGTGGTATTTAGTTGCCAGGAAGCCGAAAGGAATAAGAAATTAACTTACCGAATATTATAGTTTAATAGTGCGGATAAGTTAAGATGAGTATAGGTTGTGGTACAATCGTAACCTTTGATGGTTGACATATGGGAGCTGGGCTAAACAATTCCTTCAGTGAGCGAAGGTATATACAAAACTGGCAACCGATCTAACTCACTGTTATGGGCAGTGTAGACAAGACGGGAGCTTGTTTGTTGGTTGTTTGTGGGAAACCACTCAGAGTACCATATGGACTACTAGCAGAGAAGCGATGTGTGCTGTGTCTTAGAGAAGTAATAAGAAGAAGATAAAATGTAAAACATCAAAGATGATGAGCGTAAAAGTAAGACATCTCCGTATGTTATGAAATTGTAGAACGATAATGAAAGTGGTCGCGTAAACTTAGGTTGCAAGAATGCGAACCCTAAGAAGTAAAGTTAAGCTAATGCATAAGTCAAATATACATGACTAATTAGTGTATGTGCTGTTTTTCTTATGTGCTACAAAGGAACCGAAATGAGCAGTTCAGCGTAGGCTGTAGCTGTGCGTAAGGCAAGTTTCCTAACTTCATTCATATTCTAAATGAATGCTAGTTTCTTTAGCTTCTCAGATGTTGAACTTGAGAAGTTATGTCTATGTGCGAATGTGTGATATTTGTACAAGGTGGTAGAACGTATGAGGCCTTGTGCCACAATGTGAACACTTCGGTGTTTCTATGATATGAATTGTTCTATGATTGAGCTGTTCAATACAAGTATGTTCTGTTTATACATGATCCGTTATTGTTAAGTCTGTGCTAATGATTCTAGCCAGACCTGATGAGTATGAAAAAGGTAGAAGAATAAAAGTATTTCAAAGTGCATGAGAATAATGTTTTAAAATGATAGGAATCGTGATTATTCCTATTATTCGAGCTACTTCATAACCTTTGTTCGGTTATCGAAGTTATAAAGAATGTTTAAATTCTTGAAGATGTTTATTCAACTGTTATGACTTGCTGGGCAATTGAATGCTCACACTTGCTTTAAATGAAAAACATTTTCAGCGAATGATGTTAGACGAACTTAAGGATCTCGTAAAGGTCAAGCTGATGGTATCCAGATGAAGTTCCCTTCAGAGTGTGAATGAACGAGAAGATCAAGTGAAGACTTGTAATATAGAAAGATGAAATTGAACTATAGACTAGTTTAAGGAACTGTTATGTATCCTTGGTGGCGGATTAAAAGTCACTCTTGTAAGATGAAATGAATAATGTATTTATCATTATTTGTAATGAAAAAGCTTATAAGGTTTCCAGAACCTGGGATTTGAGAGTATATGTTGTTATATTTAGTTATATAATGATGTATGTTTGGAAGAAGATGGGATCGTGATGTACTAGTGACGCACGGAATTCGGGTGTGAAGATAGACCGGATTTCGGGGCGTTACAATTATCACCAGTGGTTATGATCATGTCATACACCTGTCCATCTTTGCACGTAGATATACAACTATAAAACTAATAATCAACAGTGCATCTTTGCACGTAAGCCAAAGATATACAACCAATAATCAACAATCCATCTATGCACGTAAGCCAAAAATATACAACTGTAAAAACCAATAATCAATAGTCCATCTATGCACGTAAGCCAAAGATGACTTTCATCACAATATAAGCACGATGATGACGACAATGTTATAAGCATTAATCAAACGAAATCAAGGATAATTATTAAAGACTTTAAATTTATTCAGAGTTTAAAAATATCCAAATTATCAACATGATACTGCTTTTTAGAGTAAAATTCAAGAATAATATTCATGTAACAAAAATAATTTGGACAGAAAAGAAATATATTTTTTGGGTAAATAGTACCCTGTGAATAGTACTTCGGGAATAGTACCTCGTGAATAGTACCCCAACATGAAAAGTACCCCAAATACTCGAGTGAATAATATTCGGGTGAATAGTAACCCATAAATAGTAACTCGTGAATAGTACTCTGACATGAAAAATGCCCCGAATACCCGAGTGAATAATACTAGAATGAATAGTAACTGGGGGAATAGTAACTCGTGAATAGTAACTCGTAAAAAAAATACCAAAGAAAATGATATTCCATGACGAGTACAAAAGAAATGATATCTCATACAAGTAAATAGAATATACGAAACTGCAAATGGATTTTCACCCGTATGCGGTAATCCATGAAGGCAAATTATTTCCACAATTTAATAAAGAATGAATACGAAGGATCATTCACCATGCATGCGGTAATCCACATAGACAGGTAATTCCAACAGAATAATAAAGAATGGAATAACAGAAGAATTCATCAGGCATAAGATAGACCACACAGACAAGTTATTCCAACAGAATAATAAATAATGGAACTAGGTCATGCGTAATACGCACAGACAGGATATTTCAACAGAATAATAAAGAATAGAACCAGGTCATGCGTAATCCGCACAGACAGGATATTCCAACAGAATAATAAAGAATGAAATAAAAGAAGAATTTCACCATGTATGCGGCACTTCGTATAGACAGGTTATTCCAACATAATAATAAAGAATGGAATAACAGAAGAATTTCACCATGTATGCGGTACTTCGCATAGACATGTTATTCCAACATAATAATAAAGAATGGAATAACAGAAGAATTTCACTATGTATGCGGTACTTCGCATAGACAGGTTATTCCAACATAATAATAAAGAATGGAATAACAGAAGAATTTCATCATGTATGCGGTACTTCGTATAGACAGGTTATTCCAACATAATAATAAATAATGGATTAACAGAAGCTCTCTTCATGAATACAAAATAAATAATACCCCTTACCTTAGAAGAAAACTGGATACGGGAATAGTGAGGTAGCAAACTTCTCTTATTCTTTCTCTCTATAATTTCTCTCTATAATAATTGCTCTATAGCTTTAGTGAATTGGTGAAAAATAATAAAGGAATGAGCTTCTATTTATAGGAAAATATAGTTTCAATAATTGCACATTTTGGGGCTCGAAATATTATAGTATAATACCTTCCTCTTTTTCTTCATTTTTAATTTACTGCTGCAAGTATTATCAAACTTGCACCACCTTTCCTAATAGTAAATCATGTGAATCAATAGTTACATGTGAAAATACGAATTACAGTATAGTACCTCTATCTATACCTATATTTTTAACTTAGTCATGCAGATATTATCAATCTTGCACCAACTCCCCTAATAGTAAATGAATGTGAATCAATAGTATACACATGTGAACAAATAGTTATAAACATGTGAATTAATAGCAATTAATTGTTCATTTATCCGGTTAATTACCCGATTGGTAAATATAACCTCCAGACATCAATTATTATCGAAATAAATTTCGATTTTCACTAACACTAATAATTCCAACACAATGGAACTATCAATTTCATCTTTAATCAACACGAACTTATTCATCATTAATATTATAATTCACAATATTTAACAACCAGGTCGTTTCTAGGAAAGAAGGGGCTTTTCGATAAGGATTACTCCTTATTGGCGCGCAATTAGGTGACCAAACCTCTCCTTGACAGAACTTCTATACATTGCCAATATTGAAAATAATAATATGAATAACTTTGTCGTCTTCTTTATTGATTTAATAGTATAACATATTGATACTGTGACAATAATTGAATCAATAATATGAGAGATATGATGCAGCAATTACTATAGCAATAATTGAGTATAACTGAGTTACTTCTTACGTAAACATCAATAATCAATATCGTGTGCTACTATGCAACCACGTGTATTACTATACTTTATTACCGAGTAGTTCAACAGTTTTAACGGTAACACTTTCGCCGTTATTTTTATAAAATGATAATTCCGTCGTTTTCTAAATATGACAATACTTCCGTTGTGGGGTCCACTAATGATTATTCCATCGTATGGATATTTCCCGACAAAAAGAATATTCCCCGACCAAACAAATATTATATAACAACTTGTTTACTTTGTAAAATTTATAAATATTACCCACAACTATAACATTATATCAAATCCACACCATAATATTCAAAAAATATTTTGAGAAATTTAAATCTTTATTCATAAAATTTTGGGGTCTCATAATTATTATCCGGATAGTTCCATAATTATTTCTACCACTCATATAACCACGTTATAACTCATGTCACATTATGATTTAACATTTCAAGGTAGTAGATGTTATGTAACATACATATAATCCATGTACATTCTATTTTAATGTCTACTCACATGCATATTGTTACAGACACATTTCATGATATATTTATACCATATAGTTTCAATATGCTTAATTACATTGCTTCGTACAATATAGTTTCATACAACTTAATATATAGTCACATAAATGCCATAATGCACTATATAGTATAGTTATATTATTGCTCACATGCACATAATCGTTAATCTCATATTATAACTAATTTATTTATGTCAAATAAATAAATTATTCACTTCCTTGATTAATTAACACCAGTATTAATTAATCCAATCATCTTTGATTAATGTATTTATGGATTTCCATAATCATTAATTATCTATATAATTCTTATTATATTTATAGATATATTGCAAATAATAATAATCACATATTATTAATTAATTGCCAAGTAATTAATATTCTACCACAATTAATAAATATTAATCTAATGGATTACATAACGTACTTTATTTCATGGTTTATTAATGTCACACATATCACATAATTGTTCCATTTAATTTCCAAAGTGAAAAATTAATTTTCTCCAACTGATTACTGGCGCAGCTGTGCCAGTTTGTACTGCTTGGACGGCGTAGCTATGTCGTGCCCTGACAGTTCCAAGATTGGTTTAGCTTAAGCCAGTGTCAACCTCTATCACCATACTCGTTTTACACAACATGCATTAATGTCCATAAGAGTGTTACTAAGTCTACAAGCGTATTGATTACTTATATGAAATCACCTGATCAACACAATTAATCTTCTTAATTCTCATTTTAATTTACTTAGTGAATTTCTTCGTTTCACAATATGCCACACAAGGCATTTCACAATCCTCATTGTCCATTCACACATCTTAATATGCATCGATCAAATACGAATCAATTAATTTAACCGACTCATAAAATAATAACACTTATATTCACAGAAATATTATTTCCATTAATATATTCATTTAATAATACGTGAAAATTCTCGGGTATTACATCCTCCCCCCTTATAAAAATTCCATCCCAGAATTGCTACAAGGTTACAAAAATAGATGGGGATAATCCCCCATCATCCTATCTTCTAGTTCCCACGTTGTCTCCACGACATCGTGGTTACGCCAAAACACTTTTACATAGGAAATAACTTTACTCCTTAAGGTTTGCTCTTTCCTATCTAGAATTTGGACAGGAATTTCTTCGTATGCTAAGTTCTTCTCCACTTGAATGGGTTCATAAGAAATCACATGTTTGTAGTCAGGCTTGTACGGACGTAACACAGATATGTGAAACACGTTATGGATGTGCTCCAACTCAGGTGGTAGAGCAACTTTGTACGCTACTTCGCTCACTCGCTTTAGTATCTCAAACGGTCCTATGAATCTTGGACTTAGTTTTCCTTTCTTGCCGAAATGGATCTTTCCCTTCCACGGAGATACTTTCAAGAATACAAAACTACCGACTTCAAAATCTCGGTCTTGCCGATGCATGTCTGCGTACTTTTTCTGGCGATCTTGAGCTGCTACAAGTCTGGCTCTTATCACCTTCAACACATCCACAGTTTATTGTACTAACTCTGGTCTGAGTATTCATCATTCTCTAACTTCGTCCCAATATAATTGCGTTCTGCATTTCCTTCCGTAAAGAGCTTCATACGGTGGCATGCCGATACTCGCATGGTAACTATTATTATACGAAAATTTGACTAAGGGTAGGTGGTTATCCCAATTTCCCATGAAGTCCATCACGCAAGTCCTAAGCATGTCCTCTAGCGTTTGTATAATTCGCTCACTTCATCCATCTGTTTGAGGGTGATAAGCGGTACTCAATCTCAACTGTGTTCCCAATCTCTCTTGCAAGCTTTTTCAGAATTTCGACGTGAAATGCAGGTCTCGGTCAGAAACAATCGATACCAGAACTCCATGTCATGAAACGATTTCCTTTATATACAGACTCACTAACTGATTTAAACTGTAGCAGATCTTGATCGGTAGAAAATGTGAAGTCTTCGTAAGTCGATCCACGATAATCCAAATGGCATCCAAACCTTTCTGCGTGACTGGAAGTCCTACCACGAAATCCATCGTAATATGATCCCATTTCCATTCTAGGATTTCCAATGGTTGTAATAAACCACTCGGCCGCTGATGCTCTGCTTTTACGCGTTGACAAGTTAAACATCTACTAACGTACTCCGCGAATCCTCGTTTCAAATTTGGCCACCAAAAATGTTGTTTCAGGTCCCGGTACATCTTTGTGCCTTCCAGATGAATGGAATACATCGTATTATGAGCCTCCTACAAAATCTCCTCTCTTAATTTGGCTACCGCTGGTACCCATACTCTCCCTTCGAATCTTGAGATACCGTCTTTATCTATTCAAAAAATTTTTATTTCATTTTCCGTGATCCTTTTTCTGATTTTCTCACATTCTCCATCTTTCTCCCGTGCTTCCTTTACAAATAACTTCTCTTCAAACCTCTCCGGTCCCTTTACCTCTATTTCCAATTTCTCGATCTCTCTTATTAACTCCTCCTAAGTCGTCAATTGCATCAGTTTCTCCCTTCCTTTTATACTTAGAGCGTCGACAACTACGTTTTCCTTCCCCGGGTGATAAAGAATATCACAGTCATATTCTTTAATCAATTCTAACCACCTTCTTTGATGCATATTCAACTCCTTCTGGGTGAAGATATAATTCATACTTTTATGGTCCGTGTATATCTCACACCTCTCTCCGTATAAATAATGTCTCCATATCTTTTACGCAAATACCACTGCCGCTAATTCTAAGTCATGAGTAGGGTATCGTTTTTTGTAATCCTTCAACTGTCGTGATGCATACGCAATGACTGTGCCGTGTTGCATAAGCACACAACCAAGTCTACTATGCGACGCATCACTGTACACCACAAATCCTCCCGTATCATCTGGTAATGATAATAAAGGAGCCTCGTTTAATCTCTTCTTCAACTCTTGAAAACTTTCTTTTCATTTGTCGGTCCATACAAATTTCACTGTCTTCCTCATCAGATTAGTCACCGGGGTTGCTATCTTAGAAAAATCATGTGAAAACCCCAAATCCGGGCACTTCAATCCCACATATTTGGTGTTCACTGTCCAATTAAATCATAACAAACTACCCATAAACAAATGATATAATTAAACTCAAAAGTTTAAATAATCAATCTCCCATTAATGGGTTACATAATCTAAAATAAATCCCAGGTCATCTAACCTTTATTACAATCATCAGTGGAAAATTAAAACATGATCATAACTAAATCTATTACATAAGCTTCATAAATAAAAGATAAATTAAACATTGTCGTCTAATCAAGCACTTTGTCCTTGCCCTTGCTTGTAGAAAACTCTTCTAACTTCTTAACTTCATCTGCATTGTTTTGTGCAAGAGTGAGCAAACAATTGCCCACAAGAAGGATAAAATACAATAACATTTTATGAATGAAAATTAACTGAGCTTCAATGGTAAAGTATTCTTACCAAAACAATAAACTTTAATTCAACAACTATGAGTTGAAATGAATAATGAATATTTAAGTTATCAATAGATATCAACATCAAAGAATACACTGAGGGTCACAAGACCACGAACTATACTATAGGTTTTCAAGTATTTCTACTTTATCCTTTAACAGTCTAAAAGACTATACTCATCATCTATTTCCTAGGTTCACAGGTGTTTCTACTGTAACCTTTAATAGTCTAAACGACTATATGGTCCATCATCCCGTACTCCAGGTGATTAGGCCTTTGTACTATGTATTTTACAAATATTTTAATGCTATTGCGTAGCTCTAAAATAATCCCCTACTATAGGGTTGTTCATCTCAGATTAGATTAACAGGTTCCAAACCAAAGGAAGTTTAGTTGGGAATTAACTTCAAAGGAATTCTAGATCTTTAGAATGCTCATCAACCAAGTACTGGTTGAATCAGATAGAGACCAATAACTATTCAAGAGTTTGATTATAATATCTTCATGAATCAATAAGAGCTAGAGTATTAACAATTTCTAAGTTGAACAAATGTTATCATTGATAACACGCTTTCAAAATTGTGTGAGTACATAAGCAAACCAAATGAAGTTTGGTTTCGGTTGACTTCAAGGGTAATTTAGAGTTTAGAACATCCATCAACTAAAGATTAGTTGAATTGGTAAAGAATCGCTAGGCGACTTAGAGTTCGATATAATAATGTAAGATAGTACGATGACATTGGAGAACGAAGATCAAACAACAGTTATTAGTAGCTGAATAAACACATTTCCTATAACAAAAGTACAAACTTTGAATAAACAAGGTAATCTCGTTTGGAATAAAGAAATAAAGATTAATTAACTTACTCAATAGTAAATGAGGGTTAAAGAACTTGCATAACAATAAATTGCTCAACAAGAGATTAGAGATAAAGAACTTGCATAAGTATAACATGACAGTGAAAAGTAACCTTGCTGAATAATAAAGTAGAAAAGGTTAGGGAACTTGCCTCTTGCATAAGCTATACAATTATAACTCACGTAATCCAATGTCCTACACATACCATTAGGCTTATCACATCAATTAGCTACATACATTAACCTCATAGATTCAATTCTCATCTTAGTTAAGTTATAACCTTTAGTTTAAGGTCTAACCATAATACTAAATCACATAACACGAATCTGAAAACTCACTAACACATACATAAGACTTTTAGCATCCAAATCACATTTTCAACTCTTATTAATCAATACTACATTTCTCCTTAATTGAACTTGAAGTTCAATCAAGTGTTTAAGTTTTCCTAAGACTCATTGGTTTTATATTAATCTCCTTCCATATCTTATAATGTTTATCTCAAAAACAACAAGTGTTAACTACATAACACCCATTCACTATTCATTGTGTACTGTAAATCATAACATAATGCGTTCATAACTTACTAACCATTTTTACAAAGTTGAAACTATCAATGACATGACACGATTCTGTTTTAACCTTGTTGTTACATGTTTGTTACATTAAAACATCATTAGACCAAGGTATGTTGCTATCCCAGAACTTCAGTAGCAGTAGAAGTTACTATCTCAGGACAGGGTATGGCGCAGCTGCGCCATACACAAGCTTGGGACCGGCGCAACTGCTCTATTTCTGGCCTTGGAACCGGCGCAGCTGCGTCAGTGCATAGACAAAACCAGAAAGGCTATGAATAGTAGCTGACTTTAGCCCAACTAACACGAATTTCACCCACACAATAGTGAATTTAACACAAACAATTGATATATAATCATTACAAACATGTTTCCTCATATATTCATCAATATAGAACAATTTAACAACCATTTTAACTAATTTAATTTCTTAAATTTCATGTTTTCATACAAAAACACCATTTTTGACATCCTTTACAAAAATCATCACTGTAATATCAGTTTTATACCAAATCACTTTCACTACTAAAAAAATGGTCATTTGTGATGGTCAAAATCCATCACAAAAAGTAGGAAAATCATCGCGAAAGGTTTACGTGATGGCTTTAAGCGTCACAATGGTCGTCTTGTATACGCCCATCATGAAAGGTTTTACGTGATGGTTTTGACAATCACACAAACGTTTAGTGCTTCTGTGATGATTAATACAATCACATTAACACGTAATCTACTGTGATTGTCAAAGTCATCACAAAAAAACAAGACTTTAGGGATCAAATGTAAGAACGCGAATCTCTATTTACGTATAATTTATTTCACTATATTAATTGTATCAAATGATACTTGTATGATTCGAACCCTCCCCCCATTTTCAAACTAAATAACGAGTATTACCACTACACCAAAGCCCAGATTATGATTATAATTTTAAAATAAAATATAAAAAGAAACATATGTGAGTTGACTTACTAAACAAAATTACTTCCACATAAGATTTGGTGATTGCAATGGCAGTCATAAATTCTCTATAATGATGGTAAAATTAGTCATCACTGAGAGCCATCATATATTTTATTTTATTGCGATGGCTTGAAAATTCCATCAGAAAATACCTTCTTTTTGTAACTGTAAATAAAAGTCATCACAAAAATCAATCTTTTTAATGATTGTCACGACCGTCATAAAATATTGTTTTGATCATTTCATACATTAAAATATATAGTGATGGCTAAAATACAATCACGAAAAGGGTATCTCTACAAGTGATGACTTAGTGCGTCACAAAAAGAAAATTTATTTTGCGTGAAAAAATTAGTGTGATTGTCATGGCTATCACAATTATAATACATTGATGGCAAGATTAGTCATCACTAAGAGCCATCATATATACTATTATTTTGTGATTGCTTAAAAATTCCATTATAAATTATTATCTTTTGTGATTGTTTTTAAAAACGGTCACAAAGTTTCGTCACGTATTCTTGTTTTTCTAGTAGTGTTTGTTCAAACTACGTTCTCTTCGTATCTTAACGAACTAGCATAAACAAGACTCAATTTACAGTTTATCATACTAATTGACCACTAAAATTGGTACTTTCATAAGCTATAAAAGAAAATATATATTGTCATTACTTTTCTTCCTTTTTTTAACTATAATTAGCATAACAAATTCTTGTTTACATACAAACTCAACCATCACAACACGTATAATCACAAGTAACCAATTATATAGCAACAATTCGAAAAGATGAATTTCACAGAACATGAAATTTTTGCCGTAAACTCATATATGCATATATTTATATACAATACTAAGGTTATATAAAAAAATACCTTCAATTAGCTTGCAATCCTTGCTATCACCATTGAATTTGCTTTGTAAACTCAGAACCTCCTCTCAATTCTCTCAAGCTCTCTGTAATCTCAGGCTTAGCAAAACTAGAATGCGTATTACCCCAAAACTGATAACCAAGCGTAAAGATAAAAACTAATACGCGTACTTAATATAATATCGGTTACAAACTATTAACGTATATGTTATAATTATATTATATTTATTATTTAATTTATTTAATTTATATTATTTAAATTCAAAAATCAAAATCCAAAAGCCACAAGGCTTTGTTTGGCAAAACCCTTTAAAATTTAAAGACTTAATATATTTAAGCCTTGTTTGGGTTAAATCAATTTAAAACTACTTTAATTATTTTAATAAATAATTTAGTTTATAATTTATAATCATATATTATTTATTTGGATTTCTATATCCAACATTAATCAAATAAATTAATTACATATAAAATATTTTAAGTAAATATTTCACTTTAACAAATATCACAAAATTATAATTTCATTATAATTTTATCTAATAATTTAACATACCATTTAAATTATTAAATCAACACAACAATATAACATCTCATGTTATATTAAAACTCTCTAAATTATAAATTAATTTAATTTAGAACATTATCTAATAAATTTAGATTCATAAATATTTACTAACAACCACTACATCAATAAAATATTTATTCAATAATTTCAACAATAACCTCATCAAATAAATATTTATATAATCCAATAATTATTTAAAATTATAATTTGAAATTCCAGATTGTTACATCCTTCCCTCCTTACAAGGATTCTGTCCCCAGAATCACAACTCAAACAATCAAATCGTCACATTTTTCCCTCCTTAAAAAGATTCTGTCCCCAGAATTGATGACACAGACTAAACAAATAACTCAGGGTAATTCTTCATCATATCAGATTCAAGTTCTCACGTAGCCTCTTCGACATTGTGGTTCCTCCATATCACCTTCATAGAAGGTATCACTTTATTCCTGAGCACTTGTTCTTTCTTGTCGACTACCTGGATAGAAATTTCCTAGTAGGATAACCATAATGGTTCGTACTTGGTCACATGATTGCAGTCGAGCTTGTTCGATCATATCACCGAAACATAAAAAAATATTGTGAATGCGCTCTGACTGTAACCATCTTTTCACTTCATCAATGCTTCTTATACTATAACCGATTTATACCCAATATGGTTCATCAAACTTACAACACTTTGGAAATTCAGGAACTTTGTGACACCCCCAAATCTAGGTACTTCATTCCCTCAAGATTTGGTGCTTACTATCCATATATTCATACTATCTACCCAAATAAAATAATATTTAAACCATAAATCCTCCCTTTAAATAGGGTTACAACATTAAATCCACAAACATCCCAGGTTGTCTAACCTTTAAACATCATATAAGCATGGAAATAAAATTATTACATCACATCATTATTTAAAAGTCTATGAGCATAATAATAAATAAAATTTACCAGTCTTCATCACTTGTACATTTTTCCCTTCCCTTTGCTTGTTGAAGGCTCATCTACCTTCTCAACTTTAGCTGCAATAATAATAGTTATGTAAGAGTGAGAAAAATAATTTCTCACTAGATATAGCAATGAATCAACAAGAATGAAATAACTACCAATGAATAGGCTCATCAAAACTGAATAGTACTCTATCGATGATAACCAAAGTCTGGAACCAAAATATGGAATACATAAAACTAAGGGTCATGAGACCACGAACTATGTCCACAGTTGCAAGTAATCTTTCAACTTCAACTTTAATAGTCATAAGACTATAAGAACTCCTCGTACTTAGAGGGATTAGCCCTTCGTACAATGTATTGTGCACAAACATTTCAACGCTAAGCGTAAATTATCCCCTAATAATAGGGTTGTTCGTCTCAGTATTTAGAGTACAAGTCCGCACCAAAGAAAGTTTGGTTTGAATAAGCTTTCAAGGGTAATTTGGAATTTAACGATCATCAACTAGAGGACTAGTGGAAACAATAGTGTGGATTAACACAACAGTTGATCAATAATAACATAATATGGAACGATGAGTAAGTGTAAGCGAACTAACTATATCTTGAACTCATGCTTAGAAACAACTACGAAGCATAAGTATTGAATGATAATAAACCTTGCTTGAATAATATTAAGCTAGGACTATCAATTATTGAATGTACTTTAAATAATAGCAAGCTGAAAACAAAGCTTGCTCATTATGAGAATAGCTTGTGACAAGTAAATGAGATAAGTTAATTCAACATTAGAAATTAGAATTCAAGAAAATTGCATTCATAATACACGAATGTCAATAAGAAACTTGTCTAACAATAAACAAGTTAGAATACATCAATAAATATTAGAATTCAAACTTGATCGAATAAAGTTAAAATTATAGCTATCTTGCTCAAATAATGTTTAGGAATACAAGAGTTCGCTTAATGAAAATTTAAAGAAAGAAACTTGCTTAACATAAATGCAGAGTTAGAAAGCTTGCTCAATGTAAAAAGAGAAGTTTATAAACTTTCCTCGAGCGTAACCTATAATATTATACTCACGTTCACCTACACATAGGTTTAGAACCACAACACCTATTAGATACGCTAATATACCATAACATGTACATTTCTAACTAAACTTATCATTTTAGCACAAGTCTTATGCTACCATTTACATTTTAGAATTCCCAAGTGTTAACATCAAAACACTTAACTAACATTCATTGTATAAACTAAGTTATAACATAACATGATTCTGTTTAACCTTGTTGTTACATGGTTCTCACATTAACATAATATTAAGCTAAGTTACATTGAACGCCCAAAGTCTGCAAAATTAACAGACTTCACTGTCTGAGACTTGGTACTGGTGCGACCGTGTCAATTTTACACTACGTTGCGGCGCGCCCGCGCCAAGGGGCTGCGCGGTCGCACTACACACAGATTCTAGTTTTGCAGAACATGGTTACGACACTTTTCTTAAGTCAACTTACACGAATTTCACCCACCAAACAATAATATTAACAGAAACAATTGATATAAAACTATTACAAACATGTTTACTAACATATTCAACCAATTACAATAATTTAACAACAACTTAAGCTAATTTAATTTCTTAAATTCCATATTGTCATATGAAAACTCCATTTTTGACATCTCTTGCAAAAATCATCACTGTAATCTCTATACTTGGCCAAATTGCTTTGTTCAAATTATGTTATGCTCATTTCTTAACGAACTAGCATGAACAAGAACCAATTTGCAGTTTAACATATGAACTAACCATTAAAATTGGTACTTACATAAGCCATATGAAAAAAATACAAACACTGTCATTATTTTTCTACTGTTATCCAAAATTAGCATGAAATTCCTTGTTTTAAACATAAACTCTAGCCTCATAAACACGTATCATCACAATTACCAAGTATATATATCCATAATTCAACAATTTGATTTCACAGAACATAAACAAAACTATGCCGTAAATTCATATACGTATATACATATATATATATATATATATATATATATATATAATACAAAGGTTATGTAAAAAAATACCTTCAATTAGCGTATAATTCTTGCTAAGATCACTGGAATTTGCTTGAAACTCTTAGGTTGTCTCTCAATTCTCTCACAGCTTCTCTCTCAATTCCTACTCACTCTCTCTTTGGCTCAGACTTAGACAAACAAACAAGTATGCGCAAACAAAATAAAACTGATATGACCTTAATAACTATATCAGTTACTAAAATAAACGTATATATTATAAATATATTATATTTATTATTTTATTTAAATTCAAAAATAAAAAATAATTCAAAAGCCATAGGCTTTGTTTGGCAAAACCCTTTAAAATTTAAAGACTTAATATATTTAAGCCTTTTTTTTGGCAAAAACTAAATTAAACTCCCTTAATTTATTTTAATAAATAATTTTAGTTTATAATTTATAATCACATATTATTTATTTGGATTTCCATATCCAACATTAACCAAGTAAATTAATCACATACTATATTTTAATTAAATATACCATTTTAGCAAATATCATAAAATTATAATTTTCATTATAACTTTATTTAATAATTTAATATATCATCTAAATTATTAAATCAACACAACAATTCAACAACTCATGTTATATTACAACTCTCTAAATTATGAATTAATTTAATTTAGAAAATTATCTAATAAATTTAGATTCAACAACCATCACATCAATAAAATATTTATTTCATCAATTTCAACAATGCACATCAAATAAATATTTATATTTAATAAATATTTAAAATTACAATTTGAAATTCTGGATTGTAACATCTTTCCCTCCTTACAAGGATTATGTCCCCAGAATCACAGTTCAAACAATCAAATCGTCACATTCTTTCCTACTTATAAAGATTCTGTCTCTAGAATCGAAGACATAGACTAAACAAATAACTCAGGGTAATTCTTCATCATTTCAGCTTTGAGTTCCCACGTAGCCTCTTCGACATTGTGGTTCCTCCATATCACCTTCACAGAAGGTATCACTTTATTTCCTGAGCACTTGTTCTTTCCTGTCGACTATCTTGATAGGAATTTCTTAATAAGATAAATCTTTACTGAACTGCAATGGTTCATACTCAATCACATGTTTGTAATCAGGTTTATACGGTCGCAACATCGACACATGAAAAACATTGTGCACATGCTCTAATTCTGGAGGTACAACAACTTCGTAAGCCACCTCTCCCACTCTTCGTAGAATTTCAAAAGGTCCAATAAACCTTGGGTTGAGCTTTCCTTTCTTGCCAAAATGAATTTTCCCCTTCCAAGGAGAAACTTTCAGGAACAAAAAATTTCCTGCTTCAAATTAACGACTCTACTTGTGTTGATCAACATACTTTTTCTGCGATCTTGAGCAGCTACCAATCTTACTCTGATGAGTTTGATAACTTCAGTTGTCTATTGTACCAGTTCTGGGCCTAACAGTTGACGTTCATCAACTTCATCCCAACATAGTGGAGTTTTGCATTTCCTGCCGTATAACGCCTCGTATGACGGCATACCAATGCTTGCGTGGTAACTATTGTTGTATGCAAATTCCACCAACGATAGATGATCATCCCAGTTTTCTTTGAAATCCATTATGCATGCTCTAAGCATATCCTCTAATGTTTGGATTGTTCGTTCACTTTGATCATCAGTTTGCGGATGATAGACCGTACTCATCTTCAATTGCGTTCTAATACATTCTTGTAATCTCTTCCAGAAATTTAATGTGAACCTCAGATCTCTATTTGATATAATTGACACTAGAAGTCCATGTCTTGAGACGATTTCTTTAACGTATAGCTTCGCTAGCTGATCATGATTAAATCTAATCTTTATTGGAAAAAAGTGTGCAGATTTTGTTAATCTATCCACTATCACCCATATTGCATTGTATCCTTTCTGAGTCGTTGGAAGACCTACCACAAAATCCATTGTGATGTGCTCCCACTTCCATTCTGGTATCTCCAATGTTTGAAGTAACCCGCTTGGTCGTTGATGTTTAGCTTTCACCTTCTGACACGTCAAACACTTTGTAACGCATTCTGCAACGTCTCTTTTCATATTTGGCCACCAAAAATGTTGCCACAAATCTTAATACATCTTCATACTTCCTAAATGAATCGAATATCTTGAGCTATGAGCTTCTATCAAGATGTCTTCTTTAATATCCTGTACTGCTGAAACCCAAATTCGTCCCTCGAATCTCAGCATTCCCTCAGTATCAAGTTTATACTTTCTTCTTTACCTTCGACCACACTTTCTTTTATTTTTCTGCATTCTTCATCTTTTAGTTGAGCGCTCTTCACTTTATCCACCAAAGTTGGACTAACTTCCATTTGGTACAATTTTCCATCGGATTCTTTTGGAAATTTGATTTCCAACTCCATCCTTGTCATCGCTGAAATGAGCTCCTCCTTATCGGTTAACAACAACAACTTTTCTCGGCTTTCTTACTCAAGGCATCCGCAACTACATTAGCCTTTCCCGGATGATAAAAGATTTCGCAATCATAATCTTTTATTAATTCCATCCATATTCTTTGACGCATGTTCAGGTCCTTATGTGTGAAAATATACTTTAGACTTTTATGGTCTGTCTATATCTCACATTTTTCTCCATAGAGATAGTGTCTCCATATCTTCAGAGTAAACACCACTGTCGCCAACTCTAAATCATGAGTCGTATATCCTTTCTCGTAGTCTTTCAATTGCGTTGATGCATACGTAATAACCTTGTTGTTCTGCATAAGGACACAACTGCTATACACCACGAAATTTCTTGTATTATCTGGTAATGACAAAATAGGTGCCATACTGAGTCTCTTCTTCAACTCCGTAAAACATTCCTCACAGTTTTTCGTCCAAACAATTTTTACAGCTTTCCTTGTCAAGTTTGTCAACGGAGTGGCAATCTTGGAAAAATCCTGGATAAACCGTCTATAATAGCCTGCCAATCCCAAGAAATTCTCACTTCTGATGAAGTTCTTGGTTGTTCCCAATTTATCACAGCTTCGACTTTTGATGGATCCATTGAAATTCCATCCTTATCGATTACATGCCCAAGGAATTGTACACGTTCCAACCAAAATTCACATTTAGAGAATTTCACGTACAACTTTTCATTTCTTAACGTCTCTAACGTCAGACGTAAGTGTTCCACGTGTTCTTTTTGAGTTTTAGAGTACACCAAAATATCATCGATAAATACCGCCACAAACTTGTCTAAAAATGATTTAAACACTTTATTCATTAAATCCATGAACGCTGCAGGGGTGTTTGTCAAACCAAAAGACATCACCAAAAATTCGTAATGTCCATACCGAGTTCTGAATGCTGTCTTCAGTACATCCTCCTTCCTTACTTTCAGTTGATGATACCCACTTCTCAAATCTATTTTCGAGAAATATCTAGCACCCTTCAACTGATCAAATAAGTCATCTATCCTTGGTAATGGATATTTATTCTTAATAGTGACTTTGTTTAATTACCTATAATAAATGGAAAGACGCATTGACCCATCCTTCTTCTTCATGAATAACACCGGTGCTCTCCACGGTGACACACTCAACAGAATGTACTTCTTATCCAACAGCTCTTGCAGTTGCACCATTAGTTCTTTCATATCTACCGGAGGCATTCTGTATAGGGCCTTCGATATCGAAGCTTCTCCTGACGCTAAGTCAATCACAAACTCGATTTCTCTGTCAGGCGAAAGTCCTAGCAAATCCTCTGGAAACATATCTACGAATTCCCTAACCATTGGTATCTTCTCTAGTTTCACATCCTTCTCCTTTTTAGTATCGACTACGTAAGCTAAGTACCCTACACAGCCTTTACTCAATAACTTCTTATCCTGCATCATCGTTAGACATCTCATTTGTCTAGGAGATTTGCTACCATGAAAAACTACCTTTGACAGAGTCATAAGGTTTACACACTTCTTTTGGCAATCAATTATCGCTCCATAATTGAATAACCAATCCATTCCCAAAATAACATCGAACTCTCCGAGTTTTATCAGGATTAAATCTACTTTCATAACATTCCCCTTTATATTCACCCTACAATTCTTGTATACGAACCTAACAAGAATTACCTCCCTATTCACAATTTCTATGTTTAAAGGGAAATTTAACTCTTCACTAGGTATTTCTAACCTCTTAACAAATTCATTAGATATAAACGAGCAAGTAGCACCCGAATCAAATAATACATATGCATTTATATCATTGATTGGGATAATATCTGGCACGACATCTTTTGATTGCACCGCGTCATGCACCGTCATGTTGAAGGTTCTTGTTGTGGGCTTATTTATTGACGTTGGTCCCATAATAGTCAGTGTACCTCTACTAGCATTTCCTTTGCTTCCATTTGCCTCACCAAATCTCTTCTTAGGGCATTCACGAGTAAAGTGATCCTTGGACCCGCACGTGAAGCAAACATTCTTCTTAGGTTTATTGCAATTTGGGGCGATGTGACCCTCCTGGCCACAGTTGAAGCATACTCGCTTCCCCATCAATCACACACCCTTGTGAAACTTCCCGCATGTAGCACATGCTTTGAACTTCTTCTTATGCTGGTTTCCTTGCTGATTTCCAGCTCTCATATTTGCATTCCACTTCCTCTTCAAATTGTTGTTGCAATATCCACCGTTACTACCACCACCATTCTTAGCTTCACCTTCACTCTTCTTCTTCCTCTGCTATTGGTTGTGTTTTGTTACAGCTTCACCTCCACTCCCAGCGAGAATTTCTTTCTCCATTACCGCTGCAAACGTCTTTAGCTAGAACAAGGAGACCCTATTGTATAACCAGGGCTTCAATCTCTGTTCAAACCTCTTCGCTTTGTGTTCATCTATGCTGACTTGATATGGCGCAAACCTTGCCAACTCGTTGAACCTTGCGGCATACTCAGACACCGACATCATTCCCTGCTTCAGTTTCAAAAACTACACTTCTAGCTGACTCTTTGAACTTTCTGGAAAATTGGTCTCAAAGAATATTTCCTTGAACCTTTCCCAAGACACTACCCCTTGACCTCCTTCGATTTTATTGGTTTTCCACCAATAACTCGCCTCTGCTTTCAACATGAATGTTACAAAAGCAGTCTTCAGGTTATCCTCTATCCAAGCAGCATCAAAAACTTTCTCTATCTCCATGATGCAGGTCTGTGCTTTAACCGGATTCACGGACCCACAGAATTTTGGTGGTCCAACCGCCTTAAAATCCTTAAATGTTGTACCTTGGTTCTGAGGTTGATTCTGCAAAGCACATGTCAGTAACATCACAAGCTACTGAACTGGGTTACATTTCACATTGTTATTGTTGGTTTCCTTAGTGGTTCTCTATCATGGTTGACGTCTTGGAGGCATTTTCTGTTAAAATACATCCTTTAGATTCTATTTAACTTCTTTAAGTATTTTCTACTTAATTTGCATACCATATAAGATTATCATGTAACACATAACACTTTGGAATAAATAAAATAATAACTTTTATTCATTCATAATCTTTTAAAAACATCAAAACAATAGCATCACTGCTATTTACATTACTTTCCTAAACTATAACAGTTGCAGGACAACATCATCAACATCTATCCCACTGGTTATATCATACCTGGAATTTACATTTCATTTACTTCCTAATCAAATATCAGATACATTCCCTACAATATCCTACTAAGATACTGTGTAACCTTACGACGCTCTTTCTCCATAATTCGAGTCATTGTTCAGTGATCTAAAATGTATGATGGCAGCGTCTCAAACTGAATAGGATAACACATGACTCAATCTTGAGCTCGATTGATCATGGTACTAAATATGTTATTCATCTCTTCCATCTTCATCGTATTTGCTAGTGCGTCTCTCTCTGCCATCTTGGCTCGTTGATAAGCTTCCTCATGCGCGTCTTCGGCTCTTGCCCTCTTCGTAGATTCTTCTTTCAACTTGTTCTTCAACTCTACAACCTCTGCTATCAGTTGCTCATTTTCCCCTTCAGTGCAGCTCAGCTTCTCTTTAACATTGTTCAACAATTCTTCTCGATCCTGGGTCTTGTTGTTCTTCTGTGTCATCGAGGTCTGTTGTTCAGCTATATCTCCTGTAACTCCTCGATGGTATCTTGAAGTTCCACATTACGGTCACACACCTCATCGTACATATGAGCGACAATCGAATTAAGTGGAATCTCTTCCTCCTCATCCTCCTTATGCGACTGTGGTAGCTCAACAGGGTCCTCCTCGTCCTTCTCTATCTCATCATCCTCATCAGGTATTCTCTCCTTCTCAACTACTGTGACCAACGGAGTTGCTTCCCGCGGCAGTAGCTGTTCCCAAACCACCTGAATATCTTGAGGCTCCTTCTCTCTAGGCATCTGGGATCCTTCCTCCCTAGCCTGACTGGATCCTCCTACATTAGTCATCCTAAAAATAAAATTTTAAGTTTTAATTACTAATCATAAATACTCGACACTCACGAGCACATAAGTTGTAATCACATAAGCACATAAGTGTTTTATTACTTCCTCCTTAAAACTCGATACGAGTTTATCATCACTATCTTTTCAAAGGTTACTTCCTAAGGCTTTTCCCCCACCTAAGGTTCATAACCTAAGGCTTTGATACCAACCTGTGACACCACCAAATATAGGTACTTCATTCCCTCAAGATTTATCCTCTCATTCAAACTCAAGCCTATACCCAAGGTCTACAACAGAAATCAACGGGTATGTATAATACTCGCTACTCCTAAGTACTCGCGAGCACAAAAGTCATTAACACATAAACACAAAGTCTTTTATCATTTTATCTACAATGAATTTCCCTCAATTCATTTCTTAGAACTCGATAAGAGTTTATCACCTCTACATTTTTGATCTCCTAGAAGGTTATAGCCTAAGGTTTACTCACCTAAGGTTCATAACCTAAAGCTTTGATACCAACTTGTGGCACCCCAAATTCGGGCACTTCAATCCCACATATTTGGTGTTCACTATCCAATTAAATCATAACTAACTATCCATAAAAAGGATATAATTAAACTCAAAAGTTTAAACAATCAATCTCCCATTAAAGGCTTACATAATCTAAAATAAATCCCAGGTCATCTAACCTTTATTACAATCATCAGTGGAAAATTAAAACATGATCATAACTAAATCTATTACATAAGCTTCATAAATAAACGATAAATTAAACATTGTATTCTAATCAATCACTTTGTCCTCGCCCTTGCTTGTAGAAAGCTCTTCAAACTTCTTAACTTCATCTGATTGTTTTGTGCAAGAGTGAGCAAACAATTGCCCACAAGAAGGATAATATACAATAACATTTTATGAATGACAATTAACTGAGCTTCAATGGTAAAGTATTCTTACCGGGACAATAAACTTTAATTCAACAGCTATGAGTTCAAAGGAATAATGAACGTTTAAGTTATCAATAGATATCAACATCAAAGAATACATTGAGGGTCATAAGACCACGAACTATACTCTAGGTTTTTATGTATTTCTACTTTAACCTTTAACAGTCTAAAAGACTATACTCATCAGCTATGTCCTAGGTTCACAGGTGTTTCTACTATAACCTTTAACAGTCTAAATGACTATATGGATCATCATCCCGTACTCCAGGTGATCAGCCCTTTGTACTATGTATTGCGCAAATATTTTAACGCTATTGCGTAGCTCTAAAATAATCCCCTAAAATAGGGTTGTTCATCTTAGCTTAGATTAACAGGTTCCGAACCAAAGGAAGTTTGGTTGAGAATTAACTTCAAAGGGAATTCTAGATCTTTAGAATGCTCATCAACCAAGTACTGGTTGAATCAGATAGAGACCAATAACTATTCAAGAGTTTGATTATAATATCTTCACGAACAAGGTATATCGATGAATCAATATGAGCTAGAGTATTAACAATTTCTAAGTTGAACAAATGTTATCATCGACAACACGCTTTCAAAATTATGTGAGTACATAAGCAAACCAAAGGAAGTTTGGTTTGGGTTGACTTCAAGGGTAATTTAGAGTTTAGAACATCCATCAACTAAGGATTAGTTGAATAGGTAAAGAATCGTTAGGCAACTTAGAGTTCGATATAATAATGTAAGATAGTACGATGACATTAGAGAACGAAGATCAAACAACAGTTATTAGTAGCTGAATAAACACATTTCTTACAACAAAAGTATAGACTTTGAATAACCAAGGTAATCTCATTCGGAATAAAGAAATAAAGATTAATTAACTTACTCAACAGTAAATGAGGGTTAAAGAACTTGCATAACAATAAATTGCTCAACAAGAGATTAGAGATAGAGAACTTGCATAAGTATAACATGACAGTGAAAAGTAACCTTGCTGAATAATAAAGTAGAAAAAGTTAGGGAACTTGCCTCTTGCGTAAGCTATACAATTACAACTCACGTAATCCAATGTCCTACACATACCATTAGGCTTATCACATCAATTAGCTACATACATTAACCTCATAGATTCAATTCTCATCTTAGTTAAGTTATAACCTTTAGTTTAAGGTCTAACCATAATACTAAATCACATAACACGAATCTGAAAACTCACTAACACATACATAAGACTTTTAGCATCCAAATCACATTTTCAACTCTTATTAATCAATACTACATTTCTCCTTAATTGAACTTGAAGTTCAATCAAGTGTTTAAGTCTTCCTAAGACTCATTGGTTTTATATTAATCACCTTCAATATCTTATAATGTTTATCTCAGAAACAACAAGTGTTAACTACATAACACCCATTCACTATTCATTGTGTACTTTAAATCATAACATAACGCGTTCATAACTTACTAACCATTTTTACAAAGTTAAAACTATCAATGACATGACACGATTCTGTTTTAACCTTGTTGTTACATGTTTGTTACATTAACACATCATTAAACCAAGGTATATTGCTATCCCAGAACTGCAGCAACAGCAAAAGTCACTGTCTCAGGACAGCGTATGGCGCAGCTGCGCCATACACAAGATTGGGACCAGCGCAGCTGCGCCAGTGCACAGACAAAACTAGAAAGGCTATGAACAGTAGCCGACTTTAGCCCAACTAACATGAATTTCACCCACAAAACAGTGAATTTAACATAAACAATTGATATAGAATCATTACAAATATGTTTCCACACTTATTCATCAATATATAATAATTTATGCGACGCCCCCAAAATAGGTATACATCACCTATTCTAAGTCGCCAAATACATGGTATATAATTTAAATACAAACTTAATTATACAACATGAGCTATGAGTTTTAATACAAATATTATCTTCTAGACAATATTCAAACTCAAAATACGACAAAACATAATCTGAGAGTTTTAACACGGATATTGTCATATAGACAATATCCACACTCAAATTTAATCTTATTACATTTATTATCACACTATTTCCTAGAATAGTGAGGACTACTAATGCTATCATCTAGACCGTCACTCCGTTCCCCAACTAGTCCCTGCTACGTTCTCATTTCCTGAAGAGAACAATGAAAGCAAAAAAAGGGTGAGCTCAACTAGCCCAGTAAGAAATATTATGACTAAGATAATGCAGAATAAATTATCCTTAGCCTTCAATAGTGTTAAATTGATACAATATAACAAACATCATGTTTAACTGCAGCGGAATAAGCAATCCATTAAAAGAGTCAAGTAGAGAATAAAATCTACTATCTTTTATGATTTAAAAGGTTTTTCATCACTTTTATCGCTGAGACTCAGCTTAATAAATAATCCACATCATCAAATCATTCCTGCACTACAGGCCAAAGATATTCTTTAGTATTACGACCACGAATTATCCATGCACTACGGGCTAAAGATAATCATATTTTCATCAACGGTCCTGATCATGCCATAAAACAATTCATCTTTGCACCCTTCGCCGAAGAGAATCTATAGCCATAATCATACCACAAACTTTCCATCAATGCACTATGGGCCAATGAGGACTTTTTCAACATCATTTGTAACATTACGGTTATGATTACACCAAATAATCCCTGGTCATAATCTAGCAAGTCAATCTATGCACTACAGGCCACAGATGAATTTCAACATAATATAAACATGAGGATGATGACAATGATATAAGAATTCAATAAAACAAGTTCAAGAATTAATTTATCCAGGAACTAATAACGTCCAAATTGTCAACATGATACTTTTTTGTAAAGTAAAAATTCAAGAATGCCAGAAGAATATTTCCATGAAAAGATACTAGATGAAACGTAAATATCAAGGATATTCCACTAATTTCATAGAGTATAGAAGTCAAAGCTTTAACCGACTAACCAACTGAGTATAAGAGAATATATGAAACTGCAAATAGATTTTCGCCCGCCACGCAGTAATCCTCTTAGACAGATCATTTCCACAATTTAATAAGGAATGAATACAAAGGATCATTCACCATGCATGTGGTAATCCACATAGACATGTTATTCCAACGGAATAATAAAGAATGGAATAACAGAAGAAATCACCATGCATGCGATAGACCGCACAGACAGGTTATTCTCAACAGAATAATAAATAATGTAACCAGGTCATGCTTAAACGCACCGACATGATATTCTGATAGAATAATAAATAATGGAACCAGGTTCGGCGTAAACGCATAGACAGTATATTCCGACAGAATAATAAATGATGGAACCAGGTCCGGCGTAAACGCACAGACAGGATATTCTGACAGAATAATAAAGAACGAAATAATAGAATAATTTAACCATATATGTGGTACTTCGCATAAACAAGTTATTCCAACATAATAATAAAGAATGGAATAACAGAAGAATTTCACCATGTATACGGTACTTCGCATAAATAGGTTATTCCAACAGAATAATAAATAATGGAATAACAACTCTTACGAGTATTGAAAGAAAATAGAAAGGACACTATGCTGCACTATGCAATAAAATATAATATATTCTATTTATAATCAAATAAAATAAAATTTATAAAAAGTATTCTGTTTTATATAAAAAGATTTTACTATGCAAACACTATGCATAATAAAATATAATATATTCTAATTATTGTCTAATAAAATAAATAACTTTATAAAAGTATTCTGTTTTATATAAAAAGATTTTACTATACAAAACACTATGCAGGCACTATGCAAATACTATGCATAATAAAATTTAATATATTCTAATTATTGTCTAATAAAATAAATAATTTTATAAAAGTATTCTGTTTTATATAAAAAGATTTTACTATGCAAAATACTATGCATAATAAAATATAATATATTCTAATTATTGTCTAATAAAACAAATAACTTTATAAAAGTATTCTGTTTTATATAAAAAGCTTTTCTGTTTTATTACATTAATAATACTAATAAAACAAAACTCATCATCATTATTATAATTCACACTATTAATCGACCAGGTCGTTCCCGGGAAAGAGGGGGCTTTCCAATAAGGATTTCTCCCTATTGGTGCGCAATTAGGTGACCAAATCTCTCTTTGGCAGAAATTCTAGACATCGTTAATATTGTAAATAATAATATTAATAACTTCGTCGTCTCAATTATTGATTTAATAATATAAAATATCAACAATAAATGAATCAAATAACGTGAGATACTATGCATCAATTACTGCATCAATAATTGAACAAAACTGACTGACTTCTCACGTAAGCATCGATAATCAATACCGTGTGCTACTATGCAACCACGCGTATTACTATACTTTTACTACCGAGTAGTTCAACAGTTTTAACGGTTAAACCTCCGCCGTTATTTTCATAAAAATATTTTTGTCATTTTCTCAATCCGATAATAATTCCGTTGTGGGGGTCCACCAATGATTGTACCGTCGTAACGATATTCCCCGATAAAAAGAATATTCCCTGACCAATTGAATATTATACAACAACTTGCATACTTTTCAAAATTTATAAATATTACCCACAACTATAACATTATCTTAAATCCACACCATAATATTAAAAAAAATTATTTCGAGAAATTTAAATCTTTATTCATAAAATTTGGGGTCTCAGAATTTCCCCTCCTTATGAAATTTCGCCCTTGAAATTTACGTACGTACCTGGTATGCCGAAGAGTTGAGGATACCTTGACTTCATTTCAGATTCTAACTCTTGAGGTACAACCTTTGAGCGTTGAATACGATCCTTCTTATCCAAGATTTTAACACGTATCTCCTCATACATTAAATCTTCTGCTATCTCATCTAGTTCTAATTTAATAACGTGGTTCGGGTCGTCCACATAATTACTTAACATCGATACGTGCAAAAAGTTATGAACACGCGACATACTTAGTGGTAAAATGAGTTTATAAGCCACAGTTCCTACTCGATCAAGGATTTCAAATGGGCCAATAAAATTGAGGGTTGAGATTTCCTCTCTTCATCGATTCTTGCTTCTATAATAACGCCCTCTTGAACCTTCTTCTTCACATTCATCAGCTCTGAGTGTGTAGCTTGAGCGGCTTTAACTTTATCGATTAAAGTCGATTCTAATCGTATATTCGTTATCTTCATGTAGGTTCATAAATTCGCACTTGCATATGATCTTCTACTCAATGCGCCAGCTACCACGTTCGCTTTTCCACGATGGTATTGAATGGTAAGATCATAATCTTCAACAGCTCAAGGCAACATCTTTGGCGCATGTTACGTTCATTTTAGTTGAAGAAATATTTAAGGGTTTTAGAAATGAGGTTTTGTACTGGGGTCAATACAAAATTCGATTTCATGCTCTGGGGTAGGCTAAGAAGTCTTCAAGAATACGTCAGGAAATTTATTAACAATAGAAATATCATTCAAAATTGTGACTCTCATCCAAGACTTGGATAACACGTCACATTGATACCTATCGACTTGCCACCGTTATTCATGACGTCCCCTACGAAAAGTTTGGCTTCGGTGAATTCCACACAAGGAAGTCAACAACGAAAGGCTCGGGGCTCTTTACTTATGGCTTGATATGACAGTGATTGACTTTAGTGGTTTGGTTGCTTGAATTCGCATAACAGGTTGGTTAGGAATATGAAAGCTAACAACCTTACTAAAAGCATGATGAGTAGTTATCCAATTGATTCCTAAAATAACATCAAAGGCAAGTATTTTCAAAGAGATTAGATCGACAGGTAACGTGAAAGTGTTGATTTGAATCAAATAAGATTTATAAATAGTGGAGGTAACGAAGGTTTCTCCCAACTGAGTTTCAATAGATAAATCAAAGTCTAACTTCTCCGGAGTTAAATTCAAACATTGAACACAACTAGGTGAAATAAAAGAGTGAGTAGAACCGGTATCTAACATAGTATAGACTTCGTAAGAGTTTATGATTAACTTACCCGTGATAATTTTATTCAGGTTCCTTGTCACGAAAAAAAAAATGCTCTCTCTTAAACTACCGGCTTTGGCTTGTCTAGGACATCCTTTGGCATGACTATCCCAGCTGACTTCACCATAAGATAAAATCGAGCTAGGTGACCTTCTCTTCCGCAATTAAAACACGCTTTGGATTGCTGCGTATAGTTTGGACGGATGTGTCCCTCCTGTCTGCATTTGAAACATACGATCGGTGGTCGTTCTTCTTCCTTTGAAATAGGTGCTTGTGCTACTGTCTTTCCATCATTATTGAATCCCCTCTTCTTGAAATTTCCACTCCTATTATCTTGACCATGATTACCATCGAAGTGGTTACCATTCTTGGCATGATAATTTCCCCCACGATGGTTATTATTGTTCCGATGGATGTTGCCACCGGTACGATTATTATCGTGTTGTTGGTCGTAACCTTTTGGTTGTACTGACTCATTGTCGCGCTCCAATAACTGAACCCTATTCACAACATCTGAATATAAACAAAGTTAATGAGAAATGAGGTATTGATGTATTTCAGGTTTCAAACCTCGCAAAAATATTCGCATCATTCTCTCCTCATTATCGACTAAATGGGATGCAAACCGGGATAACTCTGCAAATTTAGCCTCGTATTGCGACACGATCATATTATTTTGCTCCATTACTTATCTCAACATATTTAGATGCCATTCTCAAACACTGTCACAAAACAAGGGTTAATTGACATATCACATATTATTCCTATACTCCGACCGACCAATTAAATACCAAATAAACTTAGGTAGGTCATACTTGCAAAGGAATTCCCCATCTCTCCCCTCCTAGTTCTTGTCTCACATCTCAGCCAGGGATCATATCCCTAAGCTTTGATACCAACTGTGACGCCCCCAAAATAGGTATACATCACCTATTCTGAGTTGCCAAATACATGATACAGAATTCAAATACAAACTTAATTATAGAACATGAGTTGTGAGTTTTAATACAAATATTGTCTTCTAGACAATATTCAAACTCAAAATATGACAAAACATAATCTGAGAGTTTTAACACGAATATTGTCATCTAGATATTATCCACACTCAAATTCAATCTTATTACATTTATTATCACACGATTTTATAGAATAGTGAGGACTACTAATGCTATCATCTGGACCGTCACTCCGTTCCCCAACTAATCCCTGCTACGTTCTCATTTCCTGAAGAGAACTGTAATAACCCGATATTTTCTATATAAATAAATCATAAATTTTGCGTATAATTTTTTTTTTATTTATTAAAAATAAATATGAATGATATGTGCCAAGGTAATGTGTAATTATAATTATAAATGTGTAATTATAATTGTATGTGTGATAAATAAAATTTATTTATTTCATTAATAATTGTAAATAAATTTATTTTAGAAATATTGGTTATTATAAATGATATTCTTATAGTAATTAATTCTATATTAGAAATGTTTTATTAATTATTTTTCCATGAAATTATATATTTATATTATTCAAATAATACATGAAATGATTTTTGAATAATTATAATAATTATTTTATTATAAGAATTTTGTTCAAGTTATTAAGTAAATTATTTTTACTTAATTATAAGGTTAATTATGGCAGATAAAATCAGATATGGAATCCAAACCCTAATTTTGGGTTTTGATCAAGGAATGATAATAATATTATAATATTATAATATTTTGATTTTTCAGTGCTATAAATATGTACTGTAAAAATTGTACTGTTGATGGATGGTCAATTATGGTATATTGACCAAACCCTAGCATTAATTGATTTTACCATATTTATCAATTTAAATGGGAAATTTAAGATTATTAAATATTTGTATTATATGATATATGTTGTGTGTAATTTCATGGTATGCTAATTATGAAACCCCAATTTGAAAAATTAAAACCCTAATTCAGAAATTTAAACTGAAGGTTTAATCTGTCAAGAATTGTGTTACAGTGATTAATGGCAGGTATAATATGTTTTATATCACTTATTAAATAAACCTAATTAGGGATTTAAGACCATAATGAATTAAAACCCTGATTGCGAAATTAAACCCTAACCGATATTTGGGAACTCTAATTGATAATTGTAAACCTTAATTGCTTAGGTGGCAAGGTTAATTATGTTATTTAAACTCTAATAATCATGATTAATGTAATTAGAAATCCTAATTATAAGTTGTTTACCCTAATTATTAAATTATTAATCCTAATTACTAAATTGTTAACCCTAATTACCAAATTAATGCCTTAATTGCTAATTACTAATCTTAATTATAATTAGTAAATCCTTAAACCTAATTTTTAAGTATATGTGATTAGGAAATCTAAACTAATTTAGAAATCCTAATTTGTGAATTTTAGAAACTAAAAGTTATTTAATTTTTATTTTTGTGCAAACCCTAATTGTTAAATCCTAGATTTGTTTTATGCTAAATCTTAGGGTTAAACCCTAAGGGTCAAACCCTAAGGGTTTGACAAGTTACCAAAATGCCATTAAATTGAATTATTAAATGACATTTTTGCCCCTAGTTGAATTATTAAGTACTAAACTAGCTTTTGACAATTGTTATGAGTTGTTGGCTAACCCTAACAACTCTACCTGCCCAAAATTGACAGCAAACCAGCCATTATATCAGCCATACATGCATCTTGTTGATCTATATATAGATTGAGAGAGAGAAAATGTTATTTTGTTGCTCAATTATTCACCAAGCTCATCCTAGACCCTCTCTCTCTAAAGCCAATGAAAATCTCTAGCATTTTAGTCCCCAATCCAAGCCCCACCATCAACCATAACCAAAACAGCAACACAAAATCAGATTTTGAACATCAAAGGTATAAAAACCTTAGCTTGAATATGTCCAAATTTTTGTTGTTAGATGTTAGAATTTGTTGTTAAAACATGTTATTTATAAGTTATTTTAATGATCTGGGTTGGTAGTTATCAAATCCATAACATCAAAGTGATCGAAATTGCATTTTTTTTATCTGGAATTTTTTTTTTCTATGTCTGACAACCGAATGTCAGGCCTCTTTAATCGTTATCTGTTAACTGTTTTAGTTGTTTAAAGCTTTGTACTTGTAGTCCGGTATGTCCTCTTTAATCTGGATCAAGAATCAGGTCTAGATAAGTAATATATTGCAAGTTATTCACTGTCAAATACCGTTGACCGGCATTGACCGGAACTTTCTGGGCAGTCAAAAACTTGTCCAGATTCGTCTAACAGGAAGTTCAACGGCTCAGATCTTGCTTTTTGTTAATTGTTTTGTTGATTTATTGGATCTATGTTGTAGTCTTGTATATGGACTACATTTTTATGCCTTAAAATCTCCTTTTAATCAAGCAGGAAATTAGTAATCTATGGTCAAACCAGGCCGGACGAACATGTAAAGCTATTTTCTGGGTAACCCAAAAAACACTTGAACATGTCGTCTGACATGGTTTGACCGAGTCGAATCTAGTTGTTCTATTGTTATTTTAGTGATATTTTGTGACGGATCTCTTCCTTGACATGTTATTTGGGCACTGCAACATTTAAAGCACAAAAGAATTACAAGATTATCAAGTTGTGGAAGCCCAAAGCTAGTCAGTCGAACTGTTCTTCATTTCTGGGTAACCCAGAAAATGAAGAACAGCCTCTGACAGCTTGTTCATGGGCTTAGATCTCGCTGGTAATGCGTGTTTTGATGATGTTTATTGTTGGATCGTGTAGTCTGGTATTTATATTACATGATCTGACAAACAGCAGACCCAAAAACACAACACACACTAAATTAAGCTTGGTCAAAGTGAGCACCTCGTCAACTGCATTGAATTTCTGGGTTGCATGAAGAACACCAAGAACACCTATAGCGACTGTTCTGTCGCTATAGGTGGTCTTTAGCGACAGATAGTATTTTAATTTTCAGAAATTAATTAATAAATAGAAAAAAATAGTTTTTAATTATTAAAAATACAAAATATATTATTAAAAATTATTTTAAATTCTGAAAATTAGTTTTTAATTATTTTAAATATATTTAATAAATATTTAATATTTTTGGAATATTAAAAGTATTTAATTTATTTAACTAAAATATTAAATAAATTATTTAAAAATGATTTTAATATTTGAAAAATCATTTAAAATTATATTATGGTATAAGAAAATAATTTAAGTTATTTTTGATAACTTTTAATATTATGTGATAATTTTAATTAATAAATTAATATTAATGATAATTAAGTTATTTATTAAATGAATTAAATAAATGAATTAAAAATGATTTTATTAAATTAAAAATCATTTTAAATAAGAATAAGGTATTTAAAAATATTTTAAGTTATAAAATACAACTTTTAATATTTAAAGGTAAATTTCATTAATTAATTATTATTAATGATATTAATTTTATTTAATAATTATATTAAATAATTTAGTTTAAAAATGATTTTAATATTATAATAATCATTTTAAATGAAAATAAAGTATTTAAAGATATTTTAAGTTATAAACTATAACTTTTAATATTTAAAGGATAATTTTATTAATAATTTAATATTAATGATATATTAATGATATTAAATTTATTTAATAATTATATTAAATAAATAGTTTAAAAATAGTTTTATTTATTTAAAAATCATTTAAAAGGGATATAAGTGAATTAAAAATATTTTAAGTTGTAATTAATAACTTTTAATATTTGGATAATGATAAATTAATATTTAATTATTAATGATAATTATTTAATAATGATTTTTAAATGTTTTAAAAATCATTTAAGGGTAATATAAATGTTTTAAAAATATTTTAAGTTATTATTAATGACTTTAATATTTGGCAATGATTTCATTAATAGTTTATCATTAATTAAATTTTAATGATAATAGAATTGTTTAATATTTAAATCATTTAATAATGATTCTGATATTTCAAAAATTATGATAAATGATAATAATTATTTAAAAATTATTATAAGGTCATGAAAAATGTTATAACTGGTGTTTAATATATTTTAGTGGATATTGTATAACTGTATAGAGTCATAGACTCGATAATTACCCGATAAAGTTGTCGGTAGACCGACATATTTCAGAAATTGATCTGGACTTAGATAGATTGACTGTATAACTGTTTATTTGTGATTCAATGGTGTTAAAGTTATGTGACAATGTGATTAGGAATGTGCTGACTGCAATAAGCAGTATTATATGATATGATATATTATTCTAATCAGACAATGATCTATTTAATGATAGGACTTGATAGAAAAGATATATCTAAGTTGTGTAAGCAGCATACAAGGCAAGTATCTAACCCTTTGCACTTACTTTATGCTAAGGACATGAGTAAGATAATATCTGAACTGTTCAAATATTTCAACCTTTGTATATACTTATGCAATGATTCTGTATAAGTTAAGCAATAATTGTTGTACAATTTCCTTTATCCTGTTAATATTGATCAAGTTATTTATTCTGATCGTTAATTTCTATAACATGGTTATACAAGTGTCCCCACTTGGATAATCATTATATTTTATCACATGTTGATACATACTTATAGTTGCCTAGTATGTATACATTGAAATAAAAGTCGTCTAAACTATTTGATCCAGCTAGACATAAATTTAAAGTTGTTGTTGAATAAGATAAAACTTTACTGTTATCCAACCGAATTGTTTTAGTTTGGATTCAAGACTGTTATGAACATCCCAATTATGGGAAATTTTTATGCGCTAAGGCGTACAAAGGATGAACGATAATTTCGTTCTAGCAATGTAGTATTGATCAATACAGGGCATAACGGGCTGATCACCCTCGTGCCTGTAAGCAATGACGGTTTACAGATGAATTTCTGTTTAAACCTTTTCGAAAATAGAAAACAATGTTCATAGTCTGTCAACTGATTCTCATTTCTAGTCAATACGTAGTTTCAAAAATTTGAAATCGAAATGACTTGTTGTTGATTATTGGTTCAGCTTACTTCACAACTGTTGATCCGTTGTACAAGTATCTTTCAAAGAAAACATTTAATCTTTTCAGTTAACTATTATTGTTGCTATTACTTGCTGGGCACTCGAATGCTCATTCTTGCTTAATTTTAAATGTTTTCAGCTAAGTGTGAACAACCCGAAGGATCTACCAAGAACAAGGGAAAAGGGAAAGTTGCTAACTAAATGTTTAAGCTATTCTATGTAATAGTCTGACTTTATGATAAGGATAATAAATATTATTATTATTATCATGTAACGAATGTTTAAAGGTTTCGTACTTGGGAACTAAACTCTGATAATATGTAAATTAAGTTTGAAAATCTATATTATTGTTATTATTATTAGTATTATTCCGCTCATAGAAATGGTATCGTGAAGCACCGAGTTCGGGTTTCAAGTACCTGGATTCGGGGGCGTCACAAGAACAATGAAAGCAAAAAAAAAAGGGTGAGCTCAACTAGCCCAGTAAGAAATATCATGACTAAGATAATGCAGAATAAATTATCCTTATCCTTCAATAGTGTTAAACTGATACAATATAACAAACATCAAGTTTAACTGCAGCGGAATAAGAAATCCATTAAAAGAGTCAAGTAGAGAATAAAATCTACTATCTTTTATGATTTAAAAGGTTTTTCATCACTTTTATCGCTGAGACTTAGCTTAATAAATAATCCACATCATTAAATCATCCCTGCACTACAGGCCAATGATATTCTTTAGTATCACGACCACGAATTATCTATGCATTACGGGCTAAAGATAATCATGTTTTCATCAACGGTCCTGATTATGCTATAAAACAACTCATCTTTGCTCCCTTGGCCGAAGAGAATCCATAGCCATAATCATACCAAAAACTGTCCATCAATGCACTACGGGCCAATGAGGACTTTTTCCACATCATTTGTAACATTACGGTCATGATTACACCGAATAATCCCTGGTCATAATCATAACAAGTCCATCTATGCACTACAGTCCACAGATGACTTTCAACATAATATAAACATGAGGATGATGACAATGATATAAGAATTCAATAAAACAAGTTCAAGAATTAATTTATCCAGGAACTAATAATGTCTAAATTGTCAACATGATACTTCTTTATAGAGTAAAAATTCAAGAATGCTCAAAAGAATATTTCCATGAAAAGATACTGGATGAAGCGCAAATATCAATGATATTCCACTAATTTCATGGAGTCTAAAAGTCAAAGCTTTAACCAACTAACCAACTGAGTATATAAGAATATATGAAACTGCAAATAGATTTTAGCCTGCCATGCAGTAATCCTCTTAGACAGATCATTTCCATAATTTAATAAGGAATGAATACAAAGGATCATTCACCATGCATGTGATAATCCACATAGACATGTTATTCCAACTGAATAATAAAGAATGGAATAACAGAATAAATCACCATGCATGCTATAGACCGCACAGACAGGTTATTCCCAATAGAATAATAAATAATGGAACCAGGTCATGCGTAAACGCACCGATAGGATATTCCGATATTATAATAAAAAATTGAACCAGGTCCAGCGTAAACGCACAGATAGGATATTCCAACAGAATAATAAATGATGGAACCAGGTCCGGTGTAAACGCACAGCCAGGATATTCCGACAGAATAATAATGAACGAAATAATAGAATAATTTCACCATGTATGTGTTACTTCGCATAAACAAGTTATTCCAACATAATAATAAAGAATGAAATAATAGAAGAATTTTACCATGTATGCGGTACTTCGCATAAATAGGTTATTCCAACAGAATAATAAAGAATGGAATAACAACTCTTACGAGTATTGAAAGAAAATAATTCTCTTCATGAATTCGAAAGAATAATATCCCTTACCGTAAAAGAAGAGTATTCCAATTGATAGGGCGAGGATATTCTTGAAGAAAACTTGCACTACGCTCAAAGCTTCTTGTATTTAGACATGTATTACAAATTAAGACAACAACACAAGCATGCATCAAATCTTAGATCACAAATAGAATAGGCAGACTACACTACAGGGTGGCGCAGCTGCGCCCTGGTTAGTCTTAGGGACGGCGCAGCTGCGCTATCCCCTTGCCTGACCAAATTAGAGTATTGTACTTCCTAGTTTTGTCCCATTCTTTAGCATACTAAGACATTAATGCATACATGCTAGAGGACTTCAAATACATGTATGACCATTTTAAGTTCATTTTACATATCATGGTCTTAGTTTGGGATTTCTAATAAGTCAAGGCCAATTGAGGTCATGAATCATAAGGACTATTATGCTTACCAAGTACACACATAAGATAGTCATGAAATCAGTTAGTATGCATGTTCCCAAAGGTCTTCATCATATGCACATATTTAGTCTTGTTCATCCTTTGAAAACTTGCATAAAATCACGTTTAAACGATCTTATGTCATGTTATACTAGATGGATACACATATAGATCATGATTCAGGTATTAGTAGGCAATCTTAGATGTGCAGATACTGATAATGACAATGTACATAGTGTGACGCCCCCAAAATAGGTATACATCACCCATCTTGGGTCGCCAAATACATAGTACTAAATACAAATACAAACTTAATTATACAATATGAGCTGAGAGTTTTTACACGAATATTATCTCATAGACGATATCCAAACTCAAATTCAATCCTCATTACATTTATTATCACACTAAATAGTGAGGACTACTAAAACAACCATCTTAGACCATCACTCCGTTCCCTGACTAGTCCCGGCTACGTTCTCATTTCCTGAAGAGAATAATAAAAGTTAAAGGGTGAGCTTAACTAGCCCAGTAAGAAATATTATGACTAAGATAATACAGAATAAATTATTGTTAGCCTTCAACAATGTTAAAATGATAAAATACAATAAACATCAGGTTTAATTGCAGCGGAACAAGCAATCCATTAGAAGTGTCAAGTAGAGCATGATATCTACTATCTTCTATGTAATAACTCGATATTTTTTACATAATTAAATCAGAAATTTTGGGTAGAAATTTTTTTATTATTATTATTTTAAAGGTGGGAATATGTATAAGGTAAAGCTTATGTATTTATGTGATAAATAATAATTTATTTATTATATGAATTATTTTAAATAATTTTCTTAGAATTATTGACCATTATAAATTATATTTTTATAATTAATTTTGTAATAAAAACATTTTTATTTTATTTTTCATGAAAATATGATTATATATTATTTAAATAATATATGAAAGGATTATTGGAAATATTATAATAATTATTTTATTATATGAATTTTAGTTTAGATTATTAAGTTAATTATTTTAACTTAAGTAATAATGCTTTATATGCAAGATAAATCAGATATGGAATCCAAACCCTAATTTTGGATTTTGATCAAGGAATGAGAATAATAATATAATATTTTTTTATTTCAGTGTTATAAATATGTACTGTGTATGTGTAGACTGATAATGGCTGGTCAATTATGGTATATCATGCTAAAACATAGTATTGTTGTGTTAAACCCTAATTTGAAAACCAAGCAAAAATATATGACTGTTTAATAACTGTATTATGTGGTTAATGATTAGTATTATAGATTCTTATCTTAATTAGGAAAACCCTAATTATTAGAAACCCTAATTTCTAAATTAGAGACCCTAACTTCGAAATTATAAACTTTAATTAGTAATTAAAAACCCTAATTACTAAACTAGAACCCTAATCGCTAAAGTATGAAGCTTAATGTTAATTAGCAAAACCCTAATTATTACTTAGAAAACCCTAATTACTAATTAAAACCCTAATTGTCAAATTAGGAATCCTAAATTCTAATTTATGAACCCTAATTGCTAATGGTAAGCCCTAATTACTAAATTAACAATCTTAATTATAATTTGTAAAGCCTAAATCTAATTTTTCATGTTCTATGTAATTAGAAACTAAATGTAATTATAAAACTCTAATTGTTCATTTTTAGAAACTAAATTTTTAATATTTTTAAACCCTAAGTAAAAAGCCTAGAAAATTAAATTTTTGAAAACCTTAGGGTTAAACCCTAAGGGGCAACCCCTAAGGGTTTGCCAAGTTTATAAATTTGCCATTAAAATCACATGTAAAATGACCTCATTACTCTTTTGCACATTCTTTATTAGGTTACTTGTATATCTTGCCAAGATTTGAGTTGTTCAACAACTCTAGATCATCCCACATGCTCATTACAACACAAATCAGCCACATATCTCAGCCAACTTCATTATACATCAATATATATAGATCAAGATAGAGAAATATTCATAATTTAGCCATTTGATCACCAAACACAACCTAGACCTTCTCTCTCTAAAACTTACGAAAACCTTTGGTATTTCAGTCCCCAAATCTAGCACCACTAACATTCATAACAGATCAGAAGCTCAGATTCTTAATTTGTTCATAAAGGTATAAAACACTAATAAAAAATCTAGCCCTTGATCCTCTGTTAGATGTTAGTTTTTTTGTGTTAAATATGTTGTATGGTGTATAACTAGATGATCTGGGTTGCTAAATGTTAGATCCAGAACATCTATAGGCTCGAATTTGGTGTTTTAAAAAAATCTGGAAATTTTTATGTGTTGTCTGACAACCAAATGTCAGACCTCATAGATCTCTTACTGTTTTAGGTTTTGTATGTTTTAAGCTTTGTAGTTGTAGTATGTCATGTGGACTTTACTCCAGAACTTCAATTAAGTCCAAAGCAAGTACATATTTCATTTTATTGATGGTCAAAGTCGGTTGACCGACCATGACCAAGTGAATCTGGGCAGCCATGAACTTGCCCAGAAAGCTCTGACATCAAGTTCAAGGGACCAGATCTTTCTTGTTTTTGTTGATTTGTGTTTGTAGTTGTATCTAAGTTAAATTTTGGTATATGGATTACATGTTTATGCCTTAAAATCTCCTAAACATCAAACTGGGTGAATATAGTGGACGGTCAAACCAGACAGCATGATCATGTTTTCTGGTTTCTAGGTAACCTAGAAAACATATGAACATGGTCTCTGACATTGTTTGATCGGATCTTAACAGTTGATTCTGTTGTTGTTATATTAGTTTTTGGTATTAGATTTGTTCTCTTGCATGTTGGCTACACACTGAAAAGCCTTAAATCACAAAAACAATACAAGGATTGCAAGTTGTGGAAGCCCAAAAGTGACTGCTCGAACTGTTCTTCATTTCTGGATAACCCATTAATGAAGAATAGCTCTGACAGCCACTTTGCATACTTAGAACTCCTTACTGTGATGTTGTTTGATCATCTTTGTTGTTGGGTCTTGCAGTGTTACATTAATACTACAAGGTCTGACCAGAAACATGCCCAGAAACATAGTGATTAAAGAATTATGCTTGGTCAAACATGCTCACTCGTTAACTGCCTATGAATGTTCTTGAACTTCAAGAACACCTAAGGCGACAGATTTTGTCGCTAAAAGCTTTAGCGACAGTTTTATTATTATTAAATAAATAAATTTTTGAAAAATTCATTAAAATAGAAATTAATTTCTAAAAATTATAAAGTTAGTTTTAAAATTTATTTTAAGTTATAAAAATTAACTTTTAATAATTTGGCATATTTTCCATAAATATTAGTATCTATTTAAATATTATTGATATTTAATTTATTTAATAAATGCATTAAATAAATTAATTAGAAATGATTTTTCTATATTAAAAATCATATTAAATGATAATAAGTTATTTAAAAATATTTTAAGCTATAAAATATAAATTTTAATATTTTAAAATAAATTTCATTAATTATTTAATATTAATTATATTTATATTTATTTAATAATTATATTAAATAAATTAATTAAAAATGATTTTAATAATATAAAAATCATTTTAAATAAAAATAAAGTGTTTAAAAATATTTTAAGTTATAAAATATAACTTTTAATATTTAAAGGTAAATTTCATTAATAAATTAATATTAATGATTTTAGATTTATTTATTAATTATATTAAATAAATAGTTTTAAAATGAATTAAAAATATTTTAAGTTATAATAAATGACTTTTAATATTTTGATAAATAATACATTAATATTTAAATATTAATGGTAATTATTTTAAAATGATTTTAATTATTTTAAAAATCATTTAAGGGTAATATTGATACTTTAAAAGTATTTTAAGTTATTATAAATAACTTTAGTATTTTGACAATGGTTTCATTAATAGTTTAATATTAATTAAATATTAATGATAATATAATTATTTAATATTTAAATTATTTAATAATGATTCCGATGTTTGAAAAATTATGATAAATTATAATATTTAATTAAAAATTATTATAAGTCATTCAAAAATAATATAACTGATATTTAAATTATTTAAATGGATATTGAACTTCAGGATAGCGTCTTAGACTCGATAATTACCCGATAAAGTCGTCGGTATACCAAAATATTTCAAAAATTGATCTAGACTTATATAAATTATCTGTATACATGTTTGTTTGTGATCCAATGACTGTTAAACTTATGTGACAAGGGGATTAGGTTATGTGCTGACTACAAATAGTAGTACTATGTGTTATGATATATTATTCTAATTGAATAAATGATCTTATTAATGATAGGGCTTGATATAAAAGATAAAACTATGTTGTGTAAGCAGCAGATCGGGCAAGTATCCTATCTTTGTATTTATTGTATGCAATGGACATGCGTAAGCAAATATCGGAACTGTTCTTTTTCATTGTTCAAATATTTTAACCTTTGTATATACTTATGCAATGATTCTATATAAGTACATTATTAGGTCATAATCTGTTGTACAAGTTCATTACTTATGTTATTATAGATCAAGATATATATTCTGTTCGTTAATTTCTAAACATGGTTATACAAGTGACCTCACTTGGATAATCATTATATTTTATCACATGTTGGTACATACTTATTGGTTTCCAGTATGTATACATTGACTTAAAAGTTGTCTAAGCTATTTGATTCAGCTAGACACAGATTTAAAAATATTGTTGAACATGATAGAACTTTATTGTATCCAACCGAATTATTTTGGTTCGAATTCAAGACTAGTATGAACATCCCGAATCTGGGAAACTTTTATATGCCTAAGGCGGATATGCTAGATGAAAAATATCGTTCTTGTATGTAGTATTGATTAATACAGGGTATAACGAGTTGATCACCCCTGTGCCAGTAAGTTATGACGGTTACAGATGAAGTTCTGTTTAACCTTTATGAAAATAGAAAACAATGTTCATAGTCTATCAACTGATCCTCATTTATAGTCAGTGCGTAATTTCAAAATTTTGATATAGAATTGATATGTTGTTTATTATTGGTTTAGCTTACTTCACAACTGTTGATTCGTTGAAGAAGTGACGTTCAAAGAAAACATTTAATTCGTTCAGCTAACTATTATTGATTGCTATTACTTGCTGGGCACTCAAATGCTCATCCTTGCTTAATTTAAATATTTTCAGCTAAGTGTGAACAACTTGTAGGTTCGGCTAAGAACAAGGGAAAAGGAAAGGTTGCGGAATAGGTTGGTGTTATATTATGTAATAGTTTGACTTTATTAAGATAAGGATGATATATGATATCAATTAATTATCATGTAATGAATGTATTAAAGGTTGCTTACTTGAGATTAGACGCTGATATAATGTAAATTAAGTTTGGTATTTATATTATTATTATTATTATTAGTATTATTTCGCTCATAGAAATGGTATCGTGAAGCACCGAGTTCGAGTTTTAAGTACCTGAATTTGGGGGCGTTAGAGGATGTTATCAGAGCCATAAGCATGAATTTGCGAAAAGCCCCGAGCCTCTCGCTGGTGACTTCCTTGTGTGGAATGCACAGAAGCCAAACTCTCTATAGGGGACGCCGAGCCAGTCGGTGGCAAGCTGATAGGTACCCTTGTGAGGTGCTATGGTTGGAAGCACCATGAAAGTCACAGGTTGGTATCAGAGCTTTAGGGTTAAAAACCTTATGTGGGGTAGACCTTAGGCTATAACCTTAGAACAGAGGGAACGTTGAAAATACAAATAACTCTTATCGTGTTTAAAAGGAGATGAATTGGATGAATTCATCGTAAAACCAAAATAAAAGATAATCTATATTACACTATTATTTGTTGTGTGTATATACTATATGTTAATCAGGATATTTTATGTGTGTAGATGTCAGGTGAAAAAGGATTAATATACCCTCAGATCGTAAAGAAGGAGCCAATATCAAAGCCAATAACTAAAATAGAGGCTCACTTTGAAAGCAACCTCGATGAGGTGGTTATTGTAGAAAATATAGTACTAGATCCGAAAATGGTGGAACTAATAGATAGTGATTCAGACACTTAAGTTGGAGTTGATCAAGCATCAACGGAAGTGCAGAATCTGAGGAACAAGGTTTTTTCTCTAGAAAAACTGTGGGAAATAGAAAAGATGTTAAATAGTCAATTGTGGAAAGCATTAATAGAAATAATGGAAGAACAAGATAAGCTTAAAATCTAAATTGATCAAATAGGAGCCAAAAGAAACAAGTCAGGTGCAACTCCGAGCAAGAAGGGGAAAAGAAAGGTGAAAGACCACGATATAGGAAATTCCAATAATAACCAAGGGAACCTTAACTGAATAGAAAAGTGTACAAACTGTGACAAGAAACATGAAGGCATATGTAGAAAAGGGGAAAATGTTTGCTACAATTACGGACACGAGGGACATTTCTCTCCTCATTGTCCCAATCCGAAGCAAGGTGTCTATTTTATTTGTGGGATAGAAGGTCATTAGGCAAAAGGTTGCCCCAGATCAAGAAAAAGGCATATTGAATAGGTAGTATAGGTACTGCTTGAGTAGGTGTATTTAATGTAATATATATGATATATTAGAGGTATAGCTGACCCTGTAGAAGCCCAAACTTGGGTTAAGGAAATTGAAAAAGCGCTTGTGATAGCTAGGGTAGCTTAGGGGCAAAAGACAGCTTTTGCCACCAACATTGTGACACCCCCAAAATAGGTATACATCACCCATCTTGAGTCACCAAATACATGGTGCAGAATACAAAAATAATCTTAAATATACAATAAGAGCTGTGAGTTTTAATACAAATATTATCTTCTAGACAATATTTACTCTCAAAATAAGTCCTCATTACAATTATTATCACACTATTTCATAGAATAGTGAGGACTACTAATATTATCATCTGGACCATCACTCTGTTCCCCGACTAATCCCTGCTACGTTCTCATTTTCTGAAGAGAAAAGTGAAAGAAAGGGTGAGCTCAACTAGCCCAGTAAGAAATATTATGACTAAGATAATGTAGGATAAATTATCATTAGCCTTCAACAATGTTAAACAGATAAAATACAATAGACAACAACTTTACCTGCAGCGGGATAAGCAATCCATTAAAAGAGTCAAGTAGAGAATAAAATCTACTATCTTTTATGATTTAAAAAGTTTTTCATCACTTTTATCGCTGAGACTCAACTTAATAAATAATCCACATCATCCCTGTACTACGGCCAAGGATATTCATTCGTATCACGACCACAAATTATCCATGCACTACGGGCCAAGGATGTTCGTGTATTCATCAATGGTCATGACCATGCTGTAAAATAATTCATCTTTACTCCCTTGGCCGAAGAGAATCCATAGCCATAATCATACCAAAAACTGTCCATCAATGCACTACGGGCCAATGAGAACTTTTTCCACATCATTTATAACATTATGGTCATGATTATACCGAATAATCCCTAGTCATAATCATACCAAGTCCATTTATGCACTACAGGCCACAGATGACTTTCAACAAAAAATAAACATGAGGATGATGACAACGATATAAGAATTCAATTAAAAAAGTTCAAGAATTAATTTATCCAGGAACTAATAACGTCCAAATTGTCAACATGATACTTCTTTGTAGAGTAAAATTCAAGAATGCTCAGAAGAATATTTCCATGAAAAGATATTGGATGAAGTGCAAATATTAATGATATTCCACCAATTCATGGAGTATAGAAGTCAAAACTTTAACCAACTGAGTATAATAAAGAATATATGAAACTGCAAATGGATTTTTGCCCGCCATGTGGCAATCTACGTATACAGATCATTTCCACAATTTAATAAAGAATGAATATAAAGGATCATTCCACATGCATGTGGTAATCCACATAGACAGGTTATTCCAATAGAATAACAAAGAATGGAATAACAGAAGGATTCACCATGCATGCGATAGAGACCATACAGACAAGTTATTCCCAACAGAATAATAAATAATGGAACCAGGTCTGGCGTAAACGCACAGATAGGATATTCCGACAGAATAATAAAAAATGGAATAACAATAGAATTTCACCATGTATGCGGTACTTCGCATAAACAGGTTATTCCAACAGAATAATAAAGAACGGAACCAAGTCAGGCGAAATTCGCACCGACAGGATATTCCATCAGAATAATAAAGAATGGAATAATAGAAGAATTTCACCATGTATGCTGTACTTCGCATAAACAGGTTATTCCAACATAATAATGAAGAATTGAATAACAACTCTTACGAGTATTGAAAGAAAGTAATTCTCTTCATGAATATGAAAGAATAATACCCCTTACGAGTACAACAAATAATATCCCTTACCTTAGAAGAAACTGGATATTGGAATAGAAAGGTAGCTGACTTCTCTTCTTCTTTCTCTCTATAATTTCTCTCTCAAGAGTTTCAGTGAATTCGTAAGAAATAATGAAGGAATGAGCTTCTATTTATAGGAGAATGGATTGAATAGTAACTAATTCATGAACAGTCCAGATTGATTTACTTTTAAACGGACGGTCCATATTAAAACTTAAAGCAGCGGTCCATACTGATTCACTATTAAAACTTTAAACCAGCGATCCATATTGATTTACTATTAAAACTTTAAACCAGCGATCCATATTGATTTACTATTATAAATTCAACAAACGGTCTAAAAAATTAGTACATCTCCTCATGGAATAATATTGTACCCAAAAATAATTTGAATCGAAAAGAAATATATTATTCTGGTGAATAGTAACTCATGAATAGTAACTCGAGAATAGTAACTCGTGAATAGTAATCTATGAATAGTAACTCCTAAGTAGTAACTCGTGAATAGTAACTCATGACTAGTACTCCAACAAGAAAAGTGTCCCGAATACCTGATTGAACAATATAACCTCCAGACATCAATTATCATCGAAATAGATGTCGATTTCTACTAACACAAATATTCCCAACATAATGAAACTATCAAATTCATCTTTAATCAACACAAACTTATTCATCATTAATATTATAACTCGCAATATTTAACAACCAGGTTGTTCCCAGGAAAGAGGAGGCTTTCTAATAAGGATTTCTCCCTATTGGCGCGCAATTAGGTGACCAAACCTCTCCTTGACAGAACTTCTAGACATTATAAATATTGCAATTTAATAATATGAATAACTTGTCGTCTCAATTATTGATTTAATAACATATAAAATATCAATAATAATTGAATCAAATAATGTGAGATACTATGCAACAATTACTGTAGCAATAATTGAACAAAACTGAGTGACTTCTCACGAAAACATCAATAATTAATACCGTGTGCTACTATGCAACCACGCGTATTACTGTACTTTTACTACCGAGTAGTTCAACAGTATCAACGGTAAAACTTCGCCGTTATTTTCATAAAAATATTTTTGTTGTTTTCTCAATCCGACAATAATTCTGTTGCGGGTCCACCAATGATTGTGCCATCGTACGAATATTCCCCGAAACAAAGAATATTTCCCGACCAATCGAATATAATATAACAAATTGTATACTTTGTAAAATTTATAAATATTATCCACAACTATAACATTATATTAAATCCACACCATAATATTCAAAAAAAATTCGAGAAATTTAAATTTTTATTTATAAAATTTGGGATTTTACAATCTCCCCTCCTTATGAAATTTCGCCCTCAAAATTTACGTACGTACCTGGTATGCCGAACAGATGAGTAAACTTCGTCAGATTCTAACTCTTGAGGTATAACCTTTAAGCGTAGAATATATTCCAGGATTTTAACAGGAACATCTTCATACGTTAAATTATTCGTTATCTTGTCCGGTTCTAAATCAATAATGTGGTTTGGGTCATCCAAATATATATGTAATATCGATACAAGACAAACGTTAAGAACATGCAACATATTTGGCGGTAAAACGAGTCTATAAGTCATAGTTCCTACTCGATCGAGGATTTCAAATGGGCCAATTAAATCGAGAGTTGAGATTTCCTCTCTTCATCGATTCTTGCTTCTAGAATAATGCCCTCTTGAACCTTCTTCTTCACATTTATCAACTCTGAGTATGTAGCTTGAGCGGCTTTAACTTTATCGATTAAAGTCGATTCTAATCGTATATTCGTTATCTTCACATGGGACCCTAGAGTCTTTAACTCTATCTTCATCATTTATACGAAATGGGTCTTTGTGTTAACAACATTGCACTCGTAAACACATACGATCTTCTACTCAACGCGTCATCTACCACGTTCGCTTTTCCATGATGGTATTGAATGGTACGATCGTAATCTTCAACAGTTCGAGCCAACGTCTTTGGCGCATGATACGTTGGTTTTGGTTGAAGAAATATTTAAGGGTTTTAGAAATGAGGTTTTGTACTGGGGTCAGTACAAAATTTGATTTCACACTCTGGAGTAGGCTAAGAAGTCTTCAAGAATACGTAAGGAAATTTATTAACAATACAAATATCATTCAAAACTGTGATCCTCATCCAAGAATTGGATAGCAAATCACATTGATACCTATCAACTTGCCACCGTTATTCACGATGTCTCCTACGGATAGTCTGGCATCGGTGCATTCCACAAAAGAAAGTCAATAACGAAAGGATCAGGGCTCTTTACTTATGGCTTGATATACCAGTGATTGACTTTAGTGGTTTGGTTGCTTGAATTCGCATAACAAGTTGGTTAGGAATATGAAAGATAACAACCTTACAAAAAACATGATGAGTAGTTAATCAATCGATTCCTAAAATTACATCAAAGACAAGTATTTTCAAAGAGATAAGATCGACAGGTAAAGTGAAAGTGTCGATTTGAATCAAACATGATTTATTACTGATCTCAACATTTTCAGATGTCAAATTTAAACATTAAGTGCAAGCAAGAGAGATAAAAGAATGGGTAGAACCGATATCTAATAAGGTATAGACTTCGCAAGAATTTATAATTAACTAACTCGTGCTAACTTCGTTCGGGTCATTCGCTTTTTGAGAAGTCACAAAAAACGTTCTTCCTGAAACCACCGACTTTGTTTTGTCCGTATCTGCCTTTGGTACCACCGTCCCAGCTGAACTTAACTTTGGTGCATGACAAAATCGGGCTAGGTGACCTTCTCTTCTTGAAATTTCCACGTCTATTATCTTGGCCATGATTACCACTGAAGTGGTTACCATTCTTGGCATAATAATTTTCCCCACGATGGTTATCATTGTTCCGATGGCCGTTGCCACCGGTACGATTATTATCGTGTTGTTGCTCATTATCCTGGGTATTGATCGTTAGTGACTCAACGGTCTCATGTGCATCATTGTTAATCTCAACATTTTCAGATGCCATTTTTAAACAATGTCACAAAACATGGGTTAATTGACATATCACATATTATCCCTATACTCTGACCAACCAATTAAATAACAAATAAACTTAGGTAGGTCGTACTAGCGAAGGAATTCTCCGTCTCTCCCCTCCTAGTTCTTGTCTCAAATCTTAGCCAGGGATCATATCCCTAAGCTTTGATACCAACTGTGACGCCCCCAAAATAGGTATACATCACCCATCTTGAGTCTCCAAATACATGGTACAGAATACAAAAATAATCTTAAATATACAACAAGAGCTGTGAGTTTTAATACAAATATTGTCTTCTAGACAATATCTACTCTCAAAATAAGTCCTCATTGTGACGCCCCCAAATTAGGTCCAATCCATCCAACCTATTCTGAGTCGCCAAAAACATGGTACAGAAAACAACTACAACTTTATTACTACAATTATCGTGCAAAATACAACAGCACATATACTGTGAGTTTTAATACCAACTGTTACTCATGTCCCAACTATGGACAACACCACACAGTGATACCTTACATAAAGGTACAATCTAGAACTTTTTTAGAAATTAAAATCTTTAGGAAGTGCTCAAGGAAACCTTCGTACATAGGAGGCCATAAATCTAAGTTATGATAGATATCATATGTCCAGAGAATTATCATTGGTTGATCCAATAGACCCCAAAGAAAAACGAGAAGATTACTATCATGTTCCTTCCAATGGTGAGTCTTCTCTTGACATATAACTATCTCCACCGTCTGTGATTGAACATTATGTTTCAACCAAACTCCAAGATCATATAGGTAGTGCTCGTAGATATACTCAGCAAGTGGATGTGTACAACCTTATCTTATGATAACACGAGGATATATGTCATTAGACATCTTGTATGACAGTGGCAAAACACCCTTCCAAAGTTGGGTACACCTCAACCTATTTGATTCACCAAAATTAAATATCAAATGACGTATACAATATGACACACTTATCTAAAGTTCTCAATAAAATTATTTCCATACTATTTAGGGAGAACCTCAACAGCTATAGACCACCGTTCTATTCCCCTGTTATCCCCGCTCGACCCAGCTACACTCTTATTACCTGAAAGGAATTGTGAAGCAAAAGGGGTGAACACAACTAGCCCACTAAAGAATATTATAACTAAAGATAATTAAATTATCAATAGCCTTCATCAGTAATAAATTAGAGATTTAGAACCTATGGAAGATGATAAAACTTTTCAACCATAGTTACAGCGGAACGAGCAATCCATTAAAAGAGTCAAATAGACCATAATGTCTATTATCTTCTCTATGTTAAAAGTCCACCAACAATGTTCGATCCCTGTAACATCAATCAACAGCTCCTGTCCACAATCATATGAATAACTCATAATCATAATTGTGATTCTAAATTCCTCTTCTAATCCAGGACGAAGATAATTTTCATCACCTGTCTTTACCTGAAACATCAAAGATCGTGGTTATACGAAATCACAGTTCATGTTCATAATCATACTAATAAATTCATCTTTGCCCTACGGGCTAAAGATATTCATTAACAGTTCATCTTTGCACTACATGCCAAAGATATTCAGCAACATGTCATCTTTGCACTACGGGCCAAAGATATTCAACAACAGGTCATCTTTGCACTATGGGCCAAAGATATTCATCAACACTTCATCTTTGCACTACAGGCCAAAGATATTCAACAACTTGTCATCTTTGCACTACGAGCCAAAGATATTAATATCTTAAAGAAATATATAATCATTTCAGAATTTATATAAACAATAATCATAACCATGTTGATCAATTCACCTTTGCACTGAAGCTAAAGATATTCAATTATAAATTCAATGGTCCTGATCATACCAATCAACAATTCATCTTTGCACTACTGGCCAAAGAGAACCCATAGTCGCGATCATACCAATAATCTACCCATCTTGACACTCAAGTCAAAGAGAAATTTCTTCACTGGGATTATAAAAAATGTTATATATGATAAAAAAAAACCATATAATCAAAACATGGATTTAATTTAAAGAAAAAGATTCATAAATCAACAATAACTTGGTCAGAAAAAGAAATCAATTTTGTCATGAATAGTACCCCGTGAATAGTAACTCATGAATAGTAATTCATGAATAGTAACCCTGACATGAAAAAAAATAGAAATTTCACAATAAAATTCATACTAATATTTCGGTATAATGATATTGAAAGAATAACATTTCTTAAACATATAAACAATTTATTTTAATTATGTACACTTTACTAATTAATGCATTTAATCATCCTAAAATGTCAAACTCATAAGATTTCATCACTAATAACCAACAACCTCATCAAAAATCTGTATATACTATATATAGGATTTCCGAGCCATAAAATCCAATTTTTCAATTTTATTACTTCACATGACATATTTAATTCATTTACTCATAATTAGTCTATTTTTATAAAAAATACCAAATCAGTTCTAAAAATATTTCTTTTCTGGGATTTAGCACAATATAGTCTCATATTGAACATATATTTTTCTTGGAATTTTTAAAATTCATTTACTATTTTTTACATGGCCAAAACTGTCAAATATTTAGACATTTATCATAAATTGTACTTTTGTCCAAAAATTCCAAAATTTACAGAATATACTGATGTTATATAGATGTACTACCAATAAAAATTTCACCAATTTTGGAGTTAACCACAAGGAGTTATAAGCGTTTACTTTTAAAATAGTCTTTCCTCATAAAATCCATAACTCCTAATCTATACATCCAAAAATCGCTATTTTTGGACACAATCGAGAAAACTCATCAAAATATCATTTTAAATTTTTCTAGAATTTTTGAAGGTTAGAAAAATTATGAAACTGAAGAAACATAATAACCCTTAAAATCCCTTACATAATAACGACAATATTCCTTACCTCAAAAGAGCAGTACTTCTGACTGGAATACCGGATAAAGTGTTGAAGGAACATGCACCGTATAGCAACACTCAAAGTATCAAAATACTCACAAGAATACGCTCGATAATATATAGAGAGAAAGAGAGAAAGCTTATGTTTCTGGTGTGATTTTCAATTCTAACTTAGCCCTCTATTTATAGGAAAATGTTAGCACGCCGTAGCAGACTTGACTTGCTACCTGATGGCTTTACCTGATACTATTGCCACCCACCACATTTGAAATAAAATTTAGCACATTTCTTCACCAACCACGGGTGGGGCCCACTCATTCTAGAAATTTCCACCAAAAATCATTTATAAACCTAATTTTCGAATCAGTCACCTCTTAAAATTCATAACAATTCATACGTTCATTTTTAATGGTTCGAAATTTGTGGACACATACTCAACTTATATATGTATAACATATCCAAAAATCAACGCGATCCAACGATCGGATTAAAAATTATAACTCACGCAATAGAGTTTTAAGAAAACTGATTTTATCTTCTAATACCTCCAATCCGATAAAATACTAATAAAACACCTCAACATTAATTCCTTCATTTATAACCACATAAATAAATCCATCATTTATATCTGCATCAAATAAATATTTTCTTATCATATAAATCAATAATTAATTAATCACAAATAATATTATAGAATCACAATTATGACAACCAGGTGGTTCCCAGGAAAGAGGGGGCTTTCTAATAAGGATTTCTCCTTACTGGCGCACAATTAGGTGACTAAACCTCTCCTTGACAGAACTTTCTAGACATTGCCAATAATACTATCTAATAATATTATTCAAATAATATGAATTATTGATCTGATAATGTGAAATACTGTGCAGTGACAATTATTGAAACAACGATAATATAAAATATCAACGCAACAATTATTGAATCAATAAAATAAAATATTAAACAGTAATTATTGTAACAATTATTGAGTAGTTCCTTCTTACGTAAGAATTAATAATTCAAAAATACTATGCAATACCGTGTTCTACTGTGCAACCACGCGTATTACTATATTTTAACCACCAGGTATTCCAACTGTGTTAACGGTAACTACTACGTCGTTATTTATAAAAACTCAAACTTATTGTTTTCTTCATCCGACAGTTATTCTGTTATGGGGCCCACAAATGACTGCGCCATCGTACGAATATTCCCCGTCAACAAGAATATTCCATGACCAAACGAATATTTCCTCATAGAAATGAGTATTTCATAACCACTTGCGTATTTTGAAAATTTTAAATATATCACCCTTAACTTAAACTTTTTTTTTTCAATTTAACCATTTACTAAATAATAATTATAAGAAAAATTGAATAATTTATTTTATAAAATTTGGGGTCTTACAATCTCCCCTCCTTATGAAATTTCGTCCCCAAAATTTACGTACCTGGTATTTCAAAGAGTTGAGAATATCTTGCTTTCATTTCAGATTCCATCTTCCCTGTTCTCATGATTTCTCTATTGCTCATCTCTTGTATTTTAGATATCATTCTAGAATACAGCTTTAAAACAAAGGTTAATTGACATATCACAATTTGTCAACTTTAGTAAGAAAATTCAGCTTAGGTAGGACACACACTAGCGAAAGATATTACTCGTCTCTCCCCTTCCTAGTTCTAATCTCGGATCTCCGCTAGAGACCATATCCCTAAGCTCTGATACAAAATGTGACGCCCCCAAAATAGGTCCAATCCATCCAACATATTCTGAGTCGCCAAAAATATGGTACAGAAAACAACTACAACTTTATTACTACAATTATCGTGCAAAATACAACAACACATATAATGTAAGTTTTAATACTAACAATGACTCATGTCCCAACTATGGACAACACCACACAGTGATACCTTACATAAAGGTACAATCTAAAACTATTTTAGAAATTAAAATATTTGGGAAGTGCTCAAGGAAACCTTCGTACATAGAAGGCCATGAATCTAAGGTATGATAGATATCATATGTCCAGAGAATTATCCTTGGTTGATCCAATAGACCCCAAAGAAAAACTAGAGGATTACTATCATGTTCCTTCCAATGGTGAGTCTTCTCTTGACTTATAACTATCTCCACCATCTGCGATTGAACATTATGTTTCCACCAAACTCCAAGATCATATAGGTAGTGCCCGTAGTTATACTCAGAAAGTGGATGTGCACAACCTTGTCTTATGATAATACGAGGATATATGTCATTAGACATCTTGTATGATAGTGGCAAAACACCCTTCCAAAGTTGGGTACACATCACCCTATTTGATTCACCAAAATTAAATATCAAATGACGTATACAATATGACACACTTATCTAAAGTTCTCAATAAAATTATTTCCATACTATTTAGGGAGAACCTCAATAGCTATAGACCACCGTTCTATTCCCCTGTTATCCCCGCTCGACCCAGCTACACTCTTATTACCTGAAAGGAATTGTGAAGCAAAAGGGGTGAGCACAACTAGCCCAGTAAAGAATATCATAACTAAAGATAATTAAATTATCAATAGCCTTCATCAGTAATAAATTAGAGATTTAGAACCTATGGAAGATGATAAAACTTTTCAACCATAGTTACAATGGAACGAGAAATACATTAAAAGAGTCAAATAGACCATAATGTCTATTATCTTCTCTATGTTAAAAGTCCACCAACAATGTTCGATCCCTGTAACATCAATCAACAACTCCTGTCCACAATCATATGAATAACTCATAATCATAATTGTGATTCTAAATTCCTCTTCTCATCCAGGACGAAGATAATTTTCATCACCTGTCTTTACCTGAAACATCAAAGATCATGGTTATACGAAATCACAGTTCATGTTCATAATCATACTAATAAATTCATCTTTTCCCTACGGGCTAAAGATATTCATTAACAGTTCATCTTTGCACTACATGCCAAAGATATTCAGCAACATGTCATCTTTGCACTACGGGCCAAAGATATTCAACTACAGGTCATCTTTGCACTATGGGCCAAAGATATTCATCAACACTTCATCTTTGCACTACAGGCCAAAGATATTCAACAACTTGTCATCTTTGCACTACAGGCCAAAGATATTAATATCTTAAAGAAATATATAATCATTTCAGAATTTATATAAACAATAATCATAACCATGTTGATCAATTCACCTTTGCACTGAAGCTAAAGATATTCAATTATAAATTCAATGGTCATGATCATACCAATCAACAATTCATCTTTGCACTACTGGCCAAAGAGAACCCATAGTCACGATCATACCAATACTCTACCCATCTTGACACTCAAGTCAAAGAGAAATTTCTTCACCAGGATTATAAAAAATGTTATATATGATAAAAAAAAACATATAATCAAAACATGGATTTAATTTAAAGAGTAAGATTCATAAATCAACAATAACTTGGTTAGAAAAAGAAACCAATTTTGTCATGAATAGTACCCCGTGAATAGTAACTCATGAATAGTAATTCATGAATAGTAACCCTGACATGAAAAAAAAATAGAAATTTCACAATAAAATCCATACCAATATTTCGGTATAATGATATTGAAAGAATAACATTTCTTAAACATATAAACAATTTATTTTAATTATGTACACTTTACTAATTAGTGCATTTAATCATCCTAAAATGCCAAACTCATAAGATTTCATCACTAATAACCAACAACCTCATCAAAAATCTGCATATACTATATATAGGATTTCCGAGCCATAAAATCCTATTTTTCAATTTTATTACTTCACAAAACATAATTAATTCATTTACTCATAATTAGTCTATTTTTATAAAAAATACCAAATCAGTTCTAAAAATATTTCTTTTCTGGGATTTAGCACAATATAGTCTCATATTGAACATATATTTTTCTTGGAATTTTTAAAATTCATTTATTATTTTTTACATGGCCAAAACTGCCAAATATTTAGACATTTATCATAAATTGTACTTTTGTCCAAAAATTCCAAAATTTACAGAATATACTGATGTTATATAGATGTACTACCAATAAAAATTTCACCAATTTTGGAGTTAACAACAAGGAGTTATAAGCGTTTACTTTTAAAATAGTCTTTCCTCATAAAATTCATAACTCCTAATCTATACATCCAAAAATCGATATTTTTGGACACAATCGAGAAAACTCATCAAAATATCATTTTAATTTTTACTAGAATTTTTGAAGGTCAGAAAAATTATGAAAGTGAAGAAACATAATAACCCTTAAAATCCCTTACATAATAACGACAATATTCCTTACCTCAAAAGAGCAGTACTTCTGACTGGAATACCGGATAAAGTGCTGAAGGAACTTGTACCGTATAGCAACACTCAAAGTATCAAAATACACACAAGAATACGCTCGATAATATAGAGAGAGAAAGAGAGAAAGCTTATGTTTCTGGTGTGATTTTCAATTCTAACTTAGCCCTCTATTTATAGGAAAATGTTAGCACGCCGTAGCAGACTTGACTTGCTACCTGATGGCTTTACCTGATACTATTGCCACCCACCACATTTAAAATAAAATTTAGCACATTTCTTCACCAACCACGGGTGGGTCCCACTCATTCTAGAATTTTCCACCAAAAATCATTTATAAACCTAATTTTCGAATCAGTCACCTCTTAAAATTCATAACAATTCATACGTTCATTTTTAATGGTTCGAAATTTGTGGACACATACTCAACTTATATATGTATAACATATCCAAAAATCACAACGATCCAACGATCGGATTAAAAATTATAACTCACGCAATAGAGTTTTAAGAAAACTGATTTGATCTTCTAATACCTCAAATCCGATAAAATACTAATAAAACACCTCAACATTAATTCCTTCATTTATAACCACATAAATAAATTCATCATTTATATCTGCATCAAATAAATATTTTCTTATAATATAAATCAATAATTAATTAATCACAAATAATATTACAGAATCACAATTATGACAACCAGGTGGTTCCCTGGAAAGAGGGGGCTTTCCAATAAGGATTTCTCCTTACTGGCGCATAATTAGGTGACCAAACCTCTCCTTGACAGAACTTTCTAGACATTGCCAATAATATTATCTAATAATATTATTCAAATAATATGAATTATTGATCTGATATTGTGAAATACTTTGCAGTGACAATTATTGAAACAACAATAATATAAAATATCAACGCAGCAATTATTGAATCAATAAAATAAAATATTGAACAGTAATTATTGAAATAATTATTAAGTATTTCCTTCTTGCGTAAGAATTAATAATTCAAAAATACTATGCAATATCGTATTCTACTGTGCAACCTCGCGTATTACTATATTTTAACCACTAGGTATTCCAATAGTGTTAACGGTAACTACTACGTTGTTATTTATAAAAACTCAAACTTATTGATTTCTTCATCCGACGGTTATTCTATTATGAGGCCCACAAATGACTACACCATCGTACGAATATTCCCCGACAACAAGAATATTTCATGATCAAACGAATATTCCATGACAGAAATGAGTATTTCATAACCACTTGCGTATTTTGAAAATTTTAAATATATCACCCTTAACTTAAACTTTTTTTTTCAATTTAACCATTTACTAAATAATAATTATAAGAAAAATTGAATAATTTATTTCATAAAATTTGGGGTCTTACAATCTCCCCTCCTTATGAAATTTCGTCCCCAAAATTTACGTATTTGGTATTTCAAAGAGTTGAGAATATCTTGCTTTCATTTCAGATTCCATCTTCCCTGTTCTCATGATTTCTCCATTGCTCATCTCTTGTATTTCAGATATCATTCTAGAATACAGCTTCAAAACAAAGGTTAATTGACATATCACAATTTGTCAACTTTAGTAAGAAAATTCAGCTTAGGTAGGACACACACTAGCGAAAGATATTACTTGTCTCTCCCCTTCCTAGTTCTAATTTCGGATCTCCGCTAGTGACAATATCCCTAAGCTCTGATACAAAATGTGACGCCCCCAAAATAGGTCCAATCCATCCAACATATTCTGAGTCGCCAAAAATATGGTACAGAAAACAACTACAACTTTATTACTACAATTATCGTGCAAAATACAACAACACATATAATGTAAGTTTTAATACCAACTATGACTCATGTCCCAACTATGGACAACACCACACAGTGATACCTTACATAAAGGTACAATCTAAAACTATTTTAGAAATTAAAATCTTTGGGAAGTGCTCAAGGAAACCTTCGTACATAGAAGGCCATGAATCTAAGGTATGATAGATATCATATGTCCAGAGAATTATCCTTGGTTGATCCAATAGACCCCAAAGAAAAACAAGAAGATTACTATCATGTTCCTTCCAATGGTGAGTTTTCTCTTGACTTATAACTATCTCCACCATCTTCGATAGAAGATTATGTTTCAACCAAACTCCAAGATCATATAGGTAGTGCCCGTAAATATACTCAGAAAGTGGATGTGCACAACCTTGTCTTATGATAACATGAGTATATATGTCATTAGACATCTTGTATGATAGTGGCAAAACACCCTTCCAAAGTTGGGTACACCTCACCCTATTCGGTTCACCAAAATTAAATATCAAATGACGTATACAATATGACACACTTATCTAAAGTTCTCAATAAAATTATTTCCATACTATTTAGGGAGAACCTCAACAGCTATAGACCACCGTTCTATTCCCCTGTTATCCCCGCTTGACCCAGCTACACTCTTATTACCTAAAGGGAATTGTGAAGCAAAAGGGGTGAGCACAACTAGCCCGGTAAAGAATATCATAACTAAAGATAATTAAATTATCAATTGCCTTCATCAGTAATAAATTAGAGATTTAGAACATATGGAAGATGATAAAACTTTTCAACCATAGTTACAGGGGAACGAGCAATCCATTAAAAGAGTCAAATAGACCATAATGTCTATTATCTTCTCTAAGTTAAAAGTCCGCCAACAATGTTTTATCCATGTTACATCAATCAACAGCTCCTGTCCACAATCATATGAATAACTCATAATCATAATTGTGATTCTAAATTCCTCTTCTCATCCAGGACGAAGATAATTTTCATCACCTGTCTTTACCTGAAACATCAAAGATCATGGTTATACCAAATCACAGTTCATGTTCATAATCATACTAATAAATTCATCTTTGCCCTGCGGGCTAAAGATATTCATTAACAGTTCATCTTTGCACTACATGCCAAAGATATTCAGCAACATGTCATCTTTGCACTACGGGCCAAATAAATTCAACAACAGGCCATCTTTGCACTACGGGCCAAAGATATTCATCAACACTTCATCTTTGCACTACAGGCCAATGATATTCAACAACATGTCATCTATGCACTACGGGCCAAAGATATTAATATCTCAAAGAAATATATAATCATTTCAGAATTTATATAAACAATAATCATAACCATGTTGATCAATTCACCTTTGCACTGAAGCTAAAGATATTCAATTATAAATTCAATGGTCATGATCATACCAATCAATAATTCATCTTTCCACTACTGGCCAAAGAGAACTCATAGTCACGATCATACAAATAAATTACACATCTTGACACTCAAGTCAAAGAGAAATTTCTTCACCAGGATTATAAAAAATGTTATATATGATAAAAAAAACAATATAATCAAAACATGGATTTAATTTAAAGAGTAAGATTCATAAATCAACAATAACTTGGTCAGAAAAAGAAACCAATTTTGTCATGAATAGTACCCCGTGAATAGTAACTCATGAATAGTAATTCATGAATAGTAACCCTGATATGAAAAAAAATAGAAATTTCACAATAAAATCCATACCAATATTTTGGTATAATGATATTGAAAGAATAACATTTCTTAAACATATAAACAATTTATTTTAATTATGTACACTTTTCTAATTAATGCATTTAATCATCCTAAAATGCCAAACTCATAAGATTTCATCACTAATAACCAACAACCTCATCAAAAATCTGCATATACTATATATAGGATTTCCAAGCCATAAAATCCTATTTTTCAATTTTGTTACTCACATAACATATTTAATTCATTTACTCATAATTAGTCCATTTTTATAAAAAAAAAAATACCAAATCAGTTCTAAAAATATTTCTTTTCTGGGATTTAGCACAATATAGTCTCATATTGAACATATATTTTTCTTGGAATTTTTAAAATTCATTTACTATTTTTTACATGGCCAAAACTGCCAAATATTTAGACATTTATCATAAATTATACTTTTGTCCAATAATTTTGAAATTTAGAGAATGTACTGATGTTATATAGATGTACACCAATAAAAATTTCACCAATTTTGGAGTTAACCACAAGGAGTTATAAGTGTTTACTTTTAAAATAGTCTTTCCTCATAAAATTCATAACTCCTAATCTATACATCCAAAAATCTCCATTTTTGGACACAATCGAGAAAACTCATGAAAATATCATTTTAACCCTTAAAATCTCTTACATAATAATGACAATATCCCTTACCTCAAAAGAGTAGTATTTTTGACTGGAATACCGGATATAGTGCTGAAGGAACTTGAACCGTATAGCAACACTCAAAGTATCAAAATACTCACAAGAATACGCTCGATAATATAGAGAGAGAGAAAGAGAGAAAGCTTATGTTTCTGGTGTGATTATCAATTCTAACTTAGCCCTCTATTTATAAGAAAAGGTTAGCACGCCGTAGCAGACTTGACCTGCTACCTGATGGCTTTACCTAATATTATTGCCACCCACCACATTTGAAATAAAATTCAGCACATTTCTTCACCAACCACGGGTGGGGCCCACTCAATCTAGAATTTTTCACCAAAAATCATTTATAAACCTAATTTCCGAATCCGTCACCTCTTAAAATTCATAACAATTCATACGTTCATTTTTAATGGTTCAAAATTTGTGGACACATACCCAACTTATATATGTATAACATATCCAAAAATCACAATGATCCAACGGTCGGATTAAAAATTATAACTCACGTAATAGAGTTTTAAGAAAACTGATTTGATCTTCTAATACCTCCAATCCGATAAAATACTAATAAAACACCTCAACATTAATTCCTTCATTTATAACCACATAAATAAATCCATCATTTATATCTGCATCAAATAAATATTTTCTTATCATATAAATCAATAATTAATTAATCATAAATAATATTATAGAATCACAATTATGACAACCAGGTGGTTCCCAGGAAAGAGGGGTTTTCCAATAAGGATTTCTCCTTACTGGCGCACAATTAGGTGACCAAACCTCTCCTTGACAGAACTTTCTAGACATTGCCAATAATACTATCTAATAATATTATTCAAATAATATTAATTATTGATCTGATAATGGGAAATACTGTGCAGTGACAATTATTGAAACAACAATAATATAAAATATCAACGCAGTAATTATTGAATCAATAAAATAAAATATTGAACAATAATTACTGTAATAATTATTGAGTAGTGCCTTCTTACGTAAGAATCAATCATTCAAAAATACTGTGCAATACTATGTTCTACTGTGCAACCACTGGTATTACTGTATTTTAACCACCAGGTATTCCAACAGTGTTAACGGTAACTATTACACCGTTATTTATAAAAACTCAAACTTGTCGTTTTCTTCATTCGACAGATATTCTGTTATGGGGCCCACAAATGACTGCACCGTCGTACGAATATTCCTCGACAACAAGAATATTCCACGACCAAACGAATATTTCCCAACAGAAATAAGTATTTCATAACCACTTGCGTATTTGGAAAATTTTAAATATATCACCCTTAACTTAAACTTTTTTTTCAATTTAACCATTTACTAAATAATAATTATAAGAAAAATTAAATAATTTATTTCATAAAACTCGGGGTCTTACAATCTCCCCTACTTATGAAATTTTGTCCCCAAAATTTACGTACCTGGTATTTCAAAGAGTTGAGAATACATTGCTTTCATTTCAGATTCCATCTTCCCTGTTCTCATGATTTCTCAATTGCTCATCTCTTGTATTTCAGATATCATTCTAGAATACAGCTGCAAAACAAAGGTTAATTGACATATCACAATTTGTCAACTTAAGTAAGAAAATTCAGCTTAGGTAAGACACACACTAGCGAAGGATATTACTCATCTCTCCCTTCTTAGTTCTAATCCCGGATCTCCGTTAGAGACCATATCTCTAAGCTCTGATACCAAATGTGACGCCCCTAAAATAGGTCCAATCCATCCAACCTATTCCGAGTCGCCAAAAATATGGTACAGAAAATAACTACAACATTATTACTACAATTATCGTGCAAAATACAACAATACATATACTGTAATTTTTAATACCAACTGTGACTCATATCCCAACTATGGACAACACCTCACAGTGATACCTTACATAAAGGTACAATCTAGAACTGTTTTAGAAATTAAAATCTTTGGGAAGTGCTCAAGGAAACCTTTGTAGATAGGAGGCCATGAATCTAAGTTCTGATAGATATCATATGTCCAGAGAATTATCCTTGGTTGATCCAATAGACCCCAAAGAAAAATGAGAAGATTACTATCATGTTCCTTCCAATGGTGAGTCTTCTCTTGACATATAACTAACTCCACCATCTGCGATTGAACATTATGTTTCAACCAAACGAATATTCCACAACCAAACATATATTCCCCGACAACAAGAATATTCCACGACCAAACCAATATTCCCCGACATAAATGAGTATTTCATAACCACTTGCGTATTTTGAAAATTTTACATATATCACCCTTAACTTAAACTTTTTTTTAATTTAACCATTTACTAAATAATAATTATAAGAAAAATTGAATAATTTATTTCATAAAATTCGGGGTCTTACAATCATTACAATTATTATCACCCTATTTCATAGAATAGTGAGGACTACTAATGCTATCATCTCGACCATCACTCCGTTTCCCGACTAGTCCCTACCACGTTCTCATTTATGAAGAAAACAGTGAAAGAAAGGGTGAGCTCAACCAGCCCAGTAAGAAATATTATGACTAAGATAATGCAGGATAAATTATCATTAGCCTTCAACAATGTTAAACTGATAAAATACAATAGACAACAAGTTTAACCGCAACGGAATAAGCAATCCATTAAAAGAGTCAAGTAGAGAATAAAATCTACTATCTTTTATGATTCAAAAAGTTTTTCATCACTTTTATCGCTAAGACTCAGCTTAATAAATAATCCACATCATCCCTGCACTACGGCCAAGAATATTCATTAGTATCACGACCACAAATTATCCATGCACTACGGGCCAAGGATATTCGTGTATTCATCAATGGTCATGATCATGCTATAAAACAATTCATCTTTGATCCCTTGGCTGAAGAGAATCTATAGCCATAATCATACCAAAAATTGTCCATCAATGCACTACAGGCCAATGAGGACTTTTTCCACATCATTTGTAACATTACGGTCATGAATATACTGAATAATCCCTAGTCATAATCATACCAAGTCCATCTGTGCACTACAGGCCACAGATGACTTTCAACAAAATATAAACATGAAGATGCTGACAATGATATAAGATTTCAATAAAACAAGTTCAAGAATAAATTTATCCAGGAACTAATAACGTCCAAATTGTCAACATGATACTTCTTTATAGAGTAAAATTCAAGAATGCTCAGAAGAATATTTCCATGAAAAGATACTGGATGAAGCGCAAATATTAAGGATATTCCACCAATTCATGGAGTATAGAAGTCAAAACTTTAACCAACTGAGTATAATAAAGAATATATGAAACTGCAAATGTTTTTTCTCCCGCCATGCGGTAATCCACGTATACAGATCATTTCCATAATTTAATAAGGAATGAATACAAAGGATCATTCCCCATGCATGTGGTAATCCACATAGACAGGTTATTCCAATAGAATAATAAAGAATAGAATAACAGAAGGATTCACCATGCATGCGATAGAGACCGCACAGACAGGTTATTCCCAACAGAATAATAAATAATAGAACCAGGTCCGGCGTAAACGCACAGACAGGATATTCCGATAGAATAATAAATACGAAATAATAAATAATGGAACTAGGTCCGGCGTAAACGCACAGACAGGATATTCCGACAGAATAATAAATACAAAATAATAAATAATGGAACCAGGTCCGGCGTAAACATGCAGACAGGATATTCTGACAGAATAATAAAGAATGGAATAACAATAGAATTTCACCATGTATGCGGTACTTCGCATAAACAGGTTATTCCAACAGAATAATAAATAATGGAATAATAGAAGAATTTCACCATGTATGCGGTACTTCGCATAAACAGGTTATTCCAACATAATAATGAAGAATGGAATAACAACTCATACGAGTATTGAAAGAAAGTAATTCTCTTTATGAATACGGAAGGATAATACCCCTTACGAGTACAACAAATAATATCTCTTACCTTAGAAGAAACTGGATATTGGAATAGAAAGGTAGCGGACTTCTCTTCTTCTTTCTCTCTATAATTTCTCTCTCAAGAGTTTCAGTGAATTCGTAAGAAATAATGAAGGAATGAGCTTCTATTTATAGGATAATGGATTGAATAGTAACTAATTCATGAACGATCCAGATTGATTTACTTTTAAATGGACGGTCCATATTAAAACTTAAAGCAACGGTCCATACTGATTCACTATTAAAACTTTAAACCAGCAATCCATATTGATTTAGTATTAAAACTTTAAACTAGCGATCCATATTTATTTACTATTATAAATTCAACCAACGGTCTGAAAAATTAGCACATCTCCTCATGGAATAATATTTTACCCAAAAATAATTTGGACCGAAAAGAAATATATTGTTCGGGTGAATAGTAACTCGTGAATAGTAACTCGTAAATAGTAACTCGTGAATAGTACTCCGACACGAAAAGTGTCCTGAATACCCGATTGAACAATATAACCTCCAGACATCAATTAGCATCAAAATAGATGTCAATTTCTACTAACACAAATAATCCCAACATAATGAAACAATCAAATTCAGCTTTAATCAACATGAACTTATTCATCATTAATATTATAACTCACAATATTTAACAATCAGGTTGTTCTCAGGAAATAGGGGTCTTTCCAATAAAGATTTCTCCCTATTAGCGCGCAATTAGGTGACCAAACCTCTCCTTGACAAAACTTCTAGACATTGTAAATATTGCAATTTAATAATATGAATAACTTGTCGTCTCAATTATTAACATATAAAATATCGACAATAATTGAATCAAATAACGTGAGATATTATCCAACAATTACTGTAGCAATAATTGAACAAAACTGAGTTACTTCTCACGTAAACATCAATAATTAATATCGTGTGTTACTATGCAACTACGCGTATTACTGTACTTTTACTACCGAGTAGTTCAACAGTATCAATGGTAAAACTTCCTTCGTTATTTTCATAAAAATATTTTTGTCATTTTCTCAATCCGACAATAATTCCATTGCGAGGTCCACCAATGATTGTGTCGTCGTACGAATATTCCCCGACACGAAGAATATTCCACGACCAATCGAATATAATATAACAACTTGCATACTTTGCAAAATTTATAAATATTACCCACAACTATAACATTATATTAAATCCACACCATAATATTCAAAAAAAAATCCGAAAAATTTAAATCTTTATTCGTAAAATTTGGGATTTTACATACATGATGAAGGGGGATGGTAATTTTTGGTGGGAAGCAAATCAAGCTAGGTCAGGAGAAGGTGTAGTTACTTGGGCTGTTAGGTTTGTAATATTCATGAATGCAATCAAATTACACAAAATAAGAGGAAACGTGTAAAAATCAGAGTTTTAAAATTTTACAAACTATATACCCTGATCACCCTTTATGCACAATTATTAATTAAACAAAAATATGAAGAACAAGAATCATACCCTTGAAGATTCGAGCTTCCTCGGGTACAAGTTCACCTCCAATCTTTTTCGCGTTCAACTTGAATTCACCAGATTTGGTTCCTTCCTTTGATCAACATTAGCTACCCAAGTGTTTGGCCTCTAGAGGTGATCCACCAAGGAAGAACAAAAATTCAAGAAGATGGGTGTTTGGCAAAACTCTAGTTTTTCTATCTCTCATAGAAAAGGGTGTACTCTCCCAACTATTGGAATTACGTATTCTATGAAAACGTCAAGAACCCCCTTCACCCATAATAAGACTCCTCTTATTTATAGATGTAGGCAACCCTCCTTAACAATTAAGGAATTAGGTTTTATTTTAATTAATTAAACTCCTTTAATTAATTAGGCTCCTAATCTTATTAGGAATAATTAATTAAAATCTTTTAATTAATTTACCTCCTAATCTTATTAGGAATATATGAGAGTACTTTTATTAATTAATTCCCAAACTTCTTTAGTAATTAAATAATAATAATAATAAGACTCCTTTTATAAATTTATATTTAATAATTCTAAAATATTAAATAATAAATATTAAGTTATTTAATTTATTCTATCACCATAGATTAAATTAAATATACTTAACTTATTATTATGATTATGACATTAACTTCTTAAATAAATATTCTTCCTTTTATGGTGTGACCCTTTAGGTTCTCCATATTAAATCGGTTGTGAATAAATCAATTAGAACAATTCTAATCTTATTTAAATAAATAAATTAAACTATTAATTTATTTAAATAAATAATATTTATTCTACAATAGGGATAAGCCTCCCTAGCGATCAACGACTTTCCAGATAATATAGATTTCAACATTAATCATAAAAGAACCTTTGAGTAAATAGTTACCGTACAATTCAATTCTTCCACCATACTATTTTAGTTTTAAACTTTCTAAGAATTTAGATCTCATTAGAATGATCATCATCATTATTCAAAAAGCATTGCTTAAAACTATGGGTTTATCACATATTATAAAACATCATCATGTAGATAATTAAAAGCCTTTAATAAATTAATACTTTTTATTAATAAATGAATAAGATTGTTACAAAGTATATGATTTATTATCAAACGTGATTGGCTTGTGTGCATACTACTTTCAATCTCCCACTTGCACTAAAGCCAATCGTCATGGTATCTCATACCCTTCTTCTCTAAGTGACGATTATCCTGTTGTTGGATAAACTTTAGTTAACGGATATGTAATGTTGTTCTTGAGAGTCCACTATCTCTATAGTGATTTTCCATCTTTCAATGATTCTTATAATCAAGTGAAAGTGCCACAACACATGTTTAGATCCAAGATGAGACTTAGGAACTATTCCTAGTTCTGTAATGAACTTATCATCCAAATAATCAACTTGCAGCTTCATTTACAGCTATATACTTTGTATTTATCACTAAACCAACAACTCTTTGCTGTTTACAACCTTTCCAATTTCACTTCACCACCGTTCAAGGTAACGCTTTACCTTAAAGTCGATTTTTTTGTCGTCTTGGTCTATCTGAAAAAACTTGAGCCTGTTAAGCCCTCTAGTTTTAATTTAGACCCACCATGAATATGATCACATCCTTAGTGTCGGTTAAGTACTTTAAGATGTTTTTCACTGACTCACAGTGAACTTCTCCAGAATATGACTGATCAACATCAGGTCTCGTATATTTCATTGCATACATGATAGTTACTCATGCGATCTCTCTTTTTGGGGATTATTAAGAGAGATACACTCCATATCTCATCAACATGAGAAATATCTTGGAGTTTGCCATGCTAAAAGACTTTAGCATCAAATAAATAAACGTTCCTTGGTTTAAGTCGAGTATCCTCTTGACTCTATCTATATAGATTTGGATCCCCAGTTACGATACTCTTCCCAAATCATTCATGGAGGAATGTTTAGACAACTTTATCTTTACTGATTGTAGCATTGGTATGTCATTCCTTATCCGTAGTATATCAACATATAATACTAGGAATGTCACAACGCTCCCACTGACCCTTTTGTACACACTAGGTTCATTCTTGTTTTTGATAAAATCAAACTCTTTTGATTATCTCATCAAAGCGAATGTTCCATATTTGAGAAGTTTATTTTAATCCAATTCTTTGAGTTTCTACAACTCTTACCTCATCGTATGTAACTGGATCATCATCTTCTATTATGCGTACCTCATCATCATCATCTATGATGAATCCATACCTCCCAGGTATCTTCGGTACTATTACAGATTTATGATTGAGTTATGGTACAATAGGTATATCTACAGGTTCCTCTTATTTGACTTATAGTGTTTTGTGGTTCTTGAACTCTTCAAGATTCTATTATCCTCCCACTATCTCCTTCAATGATAAACATCATTATCTTAGAAGGTAGCGTGTTTCGTAACAAACACCTTTTGTTAAGTAAGATTATAGAATATATACCCTAAGCTTACTTTAAGATGTCCCATAAATTTGTACTTGTCAAATCTTGTCCAAGCTTATCCTTTGAAACTTTTTCATATAAGTTGGACAACCCCTTATCTTAACATACTTAAGATTAGGAATCCTCCGTGTCCATAACTTTTATGGAGTCTTGTGGCCGGATTTTGAGGTTACCTTTTTCGTAGATATGCAGCCATTTCTAGAGCATTATCCCAGAAGGATACTGGAATGTCGATAAAATTATTATGGACCGCACCATGTCCAACAAGGTACAATTTTTCCTTTCAGATACATCAATCAATTATTGTGTATTAGGAGGTGTCCTTTGTGAGAAAATCATTTGAGATGATCTAGAAACTCATTGCACAAGTATTCCTTCCTTGATCCGATCAAAGAATCCTAATACTTTGTCAATTCGTTTCACTTTTAAATTCTTTGAACCTTTCAAATTATTCATACTTGTATTTCATCAAATACACACATTCAACTCTTTGAATGATCATCTCCTTTTTTTTTATACTAGTTTGTTCAAATTGGAAAATATATTTTCAAGTAAGTCAAGTACACAAAATCCATTAAGTAATATTTCAGTTCTATAAAAACATTATTATTATAAATAGAACAATAATTGTTCTTAATTATAATACTAATGATTTTATTGTCCAACAATAAAATGGAAATATTGTTTCTAACAAGTACTAGAATACAATAACAATTTATTGACTTAATAGATTTTTCCCGTAGGCATTGCTAAACTATAAGTTCCTATGGCTAATATAGCAACCTTTGCTTCATTTCCACACATATGATTACTTATATTTGTTTAGCTTTCTAATTCTGCTTGGTCCCTTCATAAATCTATATTTGTGATAACCAAAGTCGGTATCCAATACCCAAGTAGAACCTTGACTTAAAGAAAAATTTATTTTAAATCATGAAAAAATTTATATTTGTAACCGAAACTTCACTAAGCTTCTTTGGTTAGCCTCTACAAGATGCTTCTCGCAGTTTCTTTCAAGTGTCCAGGCTTATTGCAGTGGAAGCAAACTCCTTTGCTATCCGTATCAGTTTTGTTCTTATTATCCTTTGTTTTTGCCTTTCAATTTACCTTTCTTTGAATCGTTTTTCTTTTCAAAAGATCCTTTGGCCCCTACCAGTAAGACATGGTCTTTATTGGTTGGAAAGTGACTCTAAACATTTTTCAATATGTTAAGCAAATCATCGAGACAGATATCTAGCTTGTTCATATGAAAAATTCAAAACAATTATGAAAGGAGTCTGGGAGTGAGTGCAAGATCAAATATTGGCTCAACTCTCCATCCATGACAAAACATGTTATTCTAATTGATCAATCAAATTGATAATGTTAAGGACTTTTATCTGTACGGTAGTGTCATCGGTCATTCTAGATCGGAAGAGCTCCTTAGATATCTGATATCGATCAGTCCTACTTTCCTCACCATCAACTACTTGATGTGTAGGAATATAGTAGTAGCATCCATAGTTTCATGCTAACGCTAAAGCTCGTTACTCATGGATGCGAGCATGATGCATTGAGCCAACTGTGCATCATTTTGTCACTTTTTAAAAGTAGCAATCTCTTCCTGAGAGGCATTGTCTGCAACCATTGCAAGGATAGGCGTATTAAGGACATAAGATAGCTTTTCAGTCGTAAGAACTATTCTCAAATTTTTAACCAATCCATTTAATTCGGTCCGGTTAAATAGCATCTAATATGCTTCGCAGTGATAGTAATTTAGATATTGTAAAATTCTATAAATGAATTTGTTCATAACATTTTAGCATACATTCTTTTATTAATTACCAAAATAAATTAAGTCTTGTTTTGAATTGGTATTTCCCACTATTTTCATTAAACTATATTGCCCTCACTTATATAGTTCGGCAAAATCTAATTAAAGATTTGTTAGTGAGAATAAGGATCCCATTTCAAATGTATATAGCCTTGTGGTGACACAACAAACAATATATAAATAAATAGGTAGACAACTCTTGTCAATTACATCAACTATGCAACTTCTTGTATTTTGCCTCTAAGATCATAATGGTCAAGTGTGTGCACATCCGAACTAAAATGATCTAAGTTAAGTCCAACCTAGCACTCCATATATTCAAAAAAGAAAAATATTGTCCTTGTGGTGACACAACAAAATAATATTTTTCAATTTTCTTTATAAGCATCAAATGTGATAAAATTAACATTTAAACCCGGGCTTCATTATAAACGGGTCTTCAAGCAATTCTTGCTCCTTGATCTCCAATTCTTCAAAATTAATTCTAATTATTTCTATTACAAAACTATTTAAAATAAATAGAAACCTTGATCAGCAGTCAAGGAGAAGTACATAGGAGGGAGATAGAATTTACATTAAGAAAAATTAGAGAAGACGAGGTACGCAGATCCCATTTAATAAAACCCTTACATTCATGCATCCAACTAAAATAAAATCCAATCACATTGGTCAATAGTCCATAATCAATCTCATTTATTATCATACACATCACCATATGCATCAATAAATAACATTCATTTCATGAATAATAAACATTCAATATATATATTGATATCATTTAATGGGCAAAATTTAGTTAGCATAAAATCTAATTTTGAATCAAAATAAACTCATTTATTTTAATCCAAATATAAATCAAAATAAACTTCTTTTATTTTAATTTATCCAATTTTGAATAAAATAAACTATTTTATTTTAATCAAAATCTTTAATCAAAATAGACTCTTTTATTTTAATTAATTATGGAATCCAATTCCAAGTAAAAAATAAAAATAAAACTCATTTATTTAAAGGAAACACGGATTCTTTTCCTATTCACATATAACCACTTTTATTTTGAATAATATGAAATCTTATTTCATATCTAAATAAACTTCTTTATTTAAAGAAATTAGGATTCTCTTTCCTATTCACAAATAAACTCTTTTATTTTGAATAATATGAAATCTTATTTCATATCTAAATAAACTCGTTTATTTAAGGAAACATGAAATTCAATTTCAACTTTAATTAGTTATTATGGAATCCAATTCTAATTCTAATTAGTTAGCATGAAATTTAATTTTAAGATTAAAAAACCTTTTATTTTAAAATTAAAATAAACTTTTATTTTAATTATAAAATTATATTAATTATATATATATATATATATATATATATATATATATATATATATAAAATTATATCTATCTAATAAAATACAAATGATTTTGAATTTCCCGCTCACTCAATAAATCATCTGGGCCGTCCAAAGTTTGAGATAAATCTCACCGTTCATACATCTATCTAATAAAATACATCTATCTATCTAATAATCTAATACTAATTTAATAAAATACAAATGACTTTAAATTTTCCGCTCACTCAATAAATTATTTTGGTCGTTCAAAGTTTGAGATAAATCATATTGTCCATACAGTGCCGGAGGCACGGGACCCAGCTAGTATGTAAATATAATCAAATCCTGGATAAACAAAATGGTCCACGTGACCTTTAACTTTGAATCAGCGAATCTCCGAGTAACCTTTAAAACAACAATCCAAGTGAAACTCCTGTTAACTATTAACATAGAATCACGGTATTTTTTTTTTATAAATTTTATACAATAAAATTATGTTCAATTAAATTGTTTTAAACACATATCAATATACATATTAAATTAAAATAATTAATAATTCACATAAAGGTTTGACTCTGATGCCACTGTTAGGTTTGTAATATTCATGAACGCAATCAAATTGTACAAAATAAGCGAAAACGTGTAAAAATTATAGTTTTAAAATTTTACAAATTATATACTCGGATCACCCTTTATGCACAATTATTAATTAAACGAAAATATGAAGAACGAGAATCATACCCTTAAAGATTCGAGCTTCCTCAAGTACAAGTTCACCTCCAATCTTTTTCGCGTTCAACTTGAATTCACCGGGTTTGGTTCCTTTCTTTGATCAACGTTAGTCACCCAAGTGTTTGGCCTCTAGAGGTGATCCACCAAGGAAGAACAAAAATTCAAGAAGATGGGTGTTTGGTAAAACCCTAGTTTTTCTATTTCTCATAAAAAATGGTGTACTCTCCCAACTATTAGAATTATGTATTCTATGAAAACGTCAAGAACCCCCTTCACCCATAATAAGACTCCTCTTATTTATAGATGTAGGCAACTCTCCTTAACAATTAAGGAATTGAGTTTTATTTTATTTAATTATACTCCTTTAATTAATTAGGCTCCTAATCTTATTAGGAATAATTAATTAAAATCTTTTAATTAATTTACCTCCTAATCTTATTAGGAATATATGAGAGTACTTTTATTAATTAATTCCCAAACTTCTTTAGTAATTAAATAATAATAATAGTAATAATAATAATAATAAGACTCCTCTTATAAATTTATATTTAATATTTCTAAAATATTAAATAATAAATATTAAGTTATTTAATTTATTCTATCACCATAGATTAAATTAAATATACTTAACTTATTATTACGATTATGCCATTAACTTCTTAAATAAATATTCTTCCTTTTATGGTGTGACCCTTTAGGTTCTCCATATTAAACCGGTTGTGAATAAATCAATTAGAACAATTCTAATCTTATTTAAATAAATAAATTAAACTATTAATTTATTTAAATAAATAATATTTATTCTACAATAGGGATAAGTCTCCCTAGCGATTAACGACTTTCCAGATAATATAGATTTTAACATTAATCATAAAATAACCTTTGAGTAAATAGTTACCGTACAATTCAATCATTCCACCATACAATGTCCCAATTAAATATAAGACATGTAATTACTGTCAAGTCTTAATTTATTTAATTATATGTATTTCGACTCTTAAATGCACAACTCCAAATAATGCAAATTAGAAACTCCTTTCTAATTTCATTCTGCCTTGGCCAATGACTACTGTGTTGTCATTTATCGAATCACATAGGACATTTCTCTTCTTTTACTAGAAGTGGTAGATTCTTTATTGATCATACATTATCTTCATGTATGACTTATTATAACCAAGCATACCCTTTGATATACCCTAAGGGTCTTAAGAAATAAGTCAAAGTATAACTCATCATACACAAGATACTATGATGATCTCAAGTCAAAGGATCACTTGTACAACTATCACTACAGGAATTTCTATTGACAGGCAAGTAAAACTCCATTATGTATTCCTTAACGAGCCACGTTCAGTGAACTTATTCTCTAATAAGCACCTACAAACTTGCTTTAGTGTCTCCACATAAATGATCATGAGATCAATCATCCTCATCCAATGAGCAAGCAACATATGTACCAATCTATCCGGATTCACTAATTCCCAATTTAGTAATCCAACGATTGGGAACTATTTTAGTTTTAAGCTTTCTAAGAATTTAGATCTCATTAGAATGATCGTCATTATTATTCTAAAAGCATTGCTTAAAACTATGGGTTTATCACATATTATAAAACAACATCATGTAGATAATTAAAAGCCTTTAATAAATTAATATTTTTTTTATTAATAAATGAATAAGATTGTTACAAAGTATATGCTTTATTATTAAACATGATTGGATTGTGTGCATACTACTTTCAATCTCCCACTTGCACTAAAGCCAATCGTCATGGTATCACATACCCTTCTTCTCTAAGTGATGATTATCCTGCTGTTGGATAAACTTTAGTTAATGGATATGTAATATTTTTCTTGAGAGTCCACTATCTCTATAGTGATTTTCCATCTTTCAATGATTCTTATAATCAAGTGAAAGTGCCACAACACATGTTTAGATCCAAGATGAGACTTAGGAACTATTCCTAGTTCTGTTATGAACTTATCATCCAAACAATCAACTTACAGCTTCATTTACAGCTATATACTTTGTCTTTATCACTAAACCAGTAATTTTTTGCTGTTTGGAACCTTTCCAATTTCACTGCACCACTGTTCAAGGTAACGCTTTACCTTAAAGTGGATTTTTCTGTCGTCTTGGTCTATTTGAAAAAACTTGAGTCTGTTAAGCCCTCTAGTTTTAATTTAGATCCACCATGAATATGATCACGTCCTTAGTGTCGGTTAAGTACTTTAAGATGTTTTTCACTGACTCACATTGAACTTCTCCAGAATATGACTGATCAACATCAGGTCTCGTATATTTCATTGCATACATGATAGTTACTCATGCGATCTCTCTTTTTGGGGATTATTAAGAGAGATAAACTCCATGTCTCATCAACATGAGATATCTCTTGGAGTTTGCCATGCTAAACGACTTTAGCATCAAATAAATATACATTCCTTGGTTTAAGTCGAGTATCCTCTTGACTCTATCTATATAGATTTGGATCCCCGGTTACGATACTCTTCCCAAATCATTCATAGAGGAATGTTTAGATAACTTTATCTTTACTGATTGTAGCATTGGTATGTCATTACTTATCCGTAGTATATCAACATATAATACTAAGAATGTCACGACGCTCCCACTGACCCTTTTGTACACACTAGGTTCATTCTTATTTTTGATAAAATCAAACTCTTTTAATAATAAAAGCCAAACATTTTAATAATAAAATGGAAGTATGAAAAGGTCTCAATTCCTATTGAGCATAGGGTTTGAAAAAACCTCTTTTACAAAACTTCATTGCTATATCCTGTTTAAAACTGAATTTTTCTATAAATTCAAGCCCTTTGTATAAAGGTGCGAACGAGGCCTCGCACTACTTCCAAATAATTGCACATTGATCCACATGCACACACACACACATTTATATAGTAGTTTCTTGAAAAGTGACGGTCACTGTGGCAACACGGATGTCGGGGGGTGCCCAACACCTTCCCTTTGCATAATCAAGCAGCCGAACCCAAATGAATCTCGGTTTCACAGACCCGTTTAGCAGTGTCACATCATTGCGTCAATGTGCAAACCTTTTCGGTTGTGTTGGTGCAACCAGTTAAAAACACCAACTGACGACTCTTAAAGTCAAATCGTCGACATTACACATGTCGGACCTTTTTCACTTATTTTTTCAAACAAATCTCACCTAACATGAGAACACCAAAGAACAAGTAACGAAAAGGGACAAGTAAAAATCCCGATGTCGGCAAGTGGCGACTCTGCTGGGAACTCCAGTAAGAGGGCTTAAGCCGCTATTACAAGTTTTTTAAAATTGTTTTATGCTTGTGTGTGAATGTTGCATTTACATTTATGATGAATATGCACGAATGCATTTTACTTACTGCACTATACTATATCTATATGTGATATTAGTGCTTCGACATGTCATCATTTTCATAAACGGTGAGACACATTGTATGTGAATGTATGTTGTGTGGTTCCTCCACCAGGAGACTATCCTGTCGGTGTTTGATTATTGGACTCGTAGGGAGACTAATTCCAACGAGGCTCAGGAAAGGCACCACCCAGATTCCCTCCAGTTGAAAGACCGGATTAACTTCCCGTCAAGTAGATTGCGATGATCTGGGAACCTTCATGCCAAAAAGCCGCGAGAGTAACCCTAAGATAGGTCAACATATGATAAACCAAACGTGGGAGGAAAGTCTCTTCATGCTTTCCATTTTCAATTACTTGTAAAAGCATTTACTTGTAATTTCATTCTATGCTCATCTTTATGTAATGGAAAATATGAAGAATATTTTGTGCATACATGTTATCAACAAATAACACCCGTTTTTGCAGGATAATATTCCTAAAATGGGCGCATTATAAATATTTACATTATCCCTAAGACTAAACTACATCAGTTTTTTGTAGGGAAACAATTGGGCATGTTACCCGCTTAAAATCAAAAAAGGCCACGAGCCTACAGCCAATCATGTCTTCTTCTAACCCGTCTAATCCTGTTTCTCGAGAAGAATTTAACGAATTGAGTAAACAAATCACAGATCTGGCTATTCTGCTTAAAGAACGGCATCAGTCTACTCAGGGTACAAAGATGCCTACACATACAAAATCCTCTTCACAAGGAGGAGCTCAAGGTTTGGAAAAAACAATTCCAGAAACTCAGTTGGATACAACCAACAAAGACCCTGAAAACACCTATCTCAGAGGAGATCCAGACACCGGTGATATCAGGAAGAAGGTCCTCCAAATGGAGGAAACTATTCGTTCTCTCAAAGGAATTGGAACACATGGAAGTGTCTCATATACCAACCTTTGCATATTCCCTGGTGTTTATTATCCAGAAAAATTTAAAACCCTTAATTTTGAAAAGTATGACGAATTGGGAAATCCTTATACCCATTTGAAGGTATTCATTGGAGAACTTGGATCTTATGCGGAAAATGAAAAGCTCAGAATGCAGCTGTTCCAGAAGAGTCTGACTGGAGAAGTCCGTTTATGGTATACCAGATTAGACAACTCCAAGATCCATAGCTAGGAAGAGCTAGCTCACGCCTTCTTCACTCAATATAGTTTTTAATCTCAGATGGCTCCTGATCGGTATCAAATTACCAAGGTCAAGAAACAGTCTAATGAGTCTTTCAGAGAGTATGCTCAAAGGTGGAGGCGCATTTCTTCTTTTTATGCGAGTTCTTGAAACTCATACTTATGGTACGTTCGTGACTCATAATGATATGGTACGTTTTTGAACTTCTCAGCGAATGGACGCTTATGGTCTGTCTGGGATGGTTCTTAAACTCGTATTATTGTGGAAAGTTCCTGAACTCATAATGTGTGGTAAGTTGATGGACTGTACTAAGATATAGGAATGTTTAGACTGAAAATGAGTTGTTTTCAGTAGGCTTAGTATTGAAGGAGCTAGAGAAGATTAGGTATTGTCGCAGTAAGACAATGAAAGAAGGTGGAGAATAGGATATTCCAAGTCATCTAGCTACGCTAGATTTCGAAGTTTATTGAAGTCGTGCATATGTGTTCGTATTTTAAAAAAAAAAAAATTGAAAGAATTGGTTCAACTTTTGGGATCAATAGATTTTTTAAAAAAGAACTATTATTGGTATGTCTATGCTAATTGTTTCGGCTAGACAGAAATTGATTTGAAATATCAAAATGAATTTTATATCATCAATGCATTTAATGCAAGGATGGTAAAAAGATGGAGTTATTAATTCAATTGAACCTGGTGTTGGATGTGATCTTAGGATCAACAACCCACTAGGGTATGATGTATAATGACGAAGTCACAAACTGACGAAGTCCTCAACGTACTGTGAAAAGTACGGTATCATGACGTCATAAAACGTTTTGATGTATTGAAAAAGAATTTAAAGTATTAGTCGATGTCAATTGAGTTGACTAGACGAATGTTTCACGTTGATATCCAATTTATTGGTATGGTCTAAGCTACTTGATTCGGCTAGACAAATGGTATGTCATGTTTAAAAGAAAATCAATCTTTTTCTTGAGAAGTTGTGCCAATCCAAATTGTTTTGGTGCGGAATCTAATGATTTAGTCTGAGGAGAACATGGAAGAGGTAGTTACTTTCTTTGTGATTGTAAACTGACCGTTAAAGAAGGGCTTACGGCGAAATGCTGTTTAACCTAGTAAGAGTTCATGGTCGATTTGACCCCTCATCAAAAGTATGAAACGTTTTAAGAGGAAATTTTATTTTCCTCGTTATTCCTTCTGCTTCATGATTCTTGATAGGTTATGGGGGTTAGGAATGAGGGAAAGATAAGAACTCCGTTGAAGGGAAGTTGAGAAGAAGGGTAGGCTAAAATTTCGAGGACGAAATTCTGTGAAGAAGGGGTGAATGTGATGACCCGGGTATGGGTGTTGTTTTGAGAAATTCCGAGGACGGAATTTTTATAAGAGGGGAAGAGTGTAACGCCCCAGAAATTTGGATTTTCCAGAAATTAAGTTTAAAGAATTAGTTATTAATAAAATGAATTTTTATTAATAATATTATGTGCTATGTGGTTATTAATCGTTCTAGAACCTAGGATGATTATAAGTCGGGAGGATTCTGGCTACGAGCTAGACTGAACGAGTAGGAATTTTCAAGACGAAAATGAAAATTTTCCGGGAACAAAAATATTTCAGGGAAAAAGACGAAATATGCACTATTCACTTGATGAAACCTAAGGGTTAGGGTTTGAAATAACCTAAGCCATTCTGAGAGTTCGGTATGTCAAAATAACATTCCGTCAAAAGATTTGTTGATAATATATTGTGAAGAGTTAAGTAAGCCGATAAAAGTTTTTCTCGAAAAACGTGCAGAAATCGGATAAAATAAAAACGACGAAAAGTACTGCTATGTACTTTTCATCCGTTTAGCTACGTTAGGGTAAAATATGAAGGAAAACGCTCAACGCCAAAAAGTGTTTTTCAGTTTTTCGGAAATCCGAAGAATACGTAAAAGTTAATCGGTAAAGGAAAGACGAAATATCCAAAAATATTTGGAATCCGAGAATCGCAGTTTTTAAACCTGTCGGACGAAACCCGAAAGATGGAACCACGAAGCTTCCAAGGGAAGCTACGTGAATAGTAAGGAGGTTAACTAAGGAGGTGGAAATAGAAAACTTAAGCATTAAGTAAACTTAAGTATTAAGTAAACTTAAGTGTTAAGTAAACTTAAGTATTAAGTAAACTTAAAAGTTAAGCAAACTTAAAGGTTAAGTAGACTTAAGTGTTAAGTAAACTTAAGGAGTAAGTTAACTTAGTTGTTAGGTAATGAATAGTAAGGAGGTTAAGGGGGGGTGAAATGACTATTTTGCCCTAACTTTGGAAAATCTATAAATAGGAAGCTAAATTTCATTTAAATGAGATTTTTGAAAATCCTACATTTGAGAGAGAGAGAGAGAGAGAATTCGAATGGAGAGGGAGAAGGAAGATCATGAGCATGATTGATCGGATCAAAAATGTTCGTGAAATAGAAAAGCTAGCAAATCGCCGGTTTTGCCTAGCGGAAGAAAAATAAAGAGGAAAGGTATTAAAACCTAACTTCTATGTTAGATTTTCATTAAGTTATATATATGTTTAAAACATAACTTAATGAGGATAATGAGTAGATGATGTTAGGGATGATTTCATATGGTTAAAAATCATGAGAAATAAGGAAATAAGAATTTGAAGTTTAGTAAATAAATTTCTTAAAGAAGTATATGATTCATAATGAATTAGAACAATCTGAGTTGATTATATGAATGAGTAGATGAAATAAGTAAGGAATAATGTTCTATAACATCAAATTCCAATAAAAAGTGAAATCATAATCCAAATATCGATTAAAATTAAAGAACGAACGAAGAACGCGAAGAACGTTGTTGATGGACAAATTTAAAACCATCGTAGGGATAATTGTTGTTGATGGACAAGTTTAAAACCATCGCGTATAAGTTTGATGCATATTGCTTGGTTAGGAATGATAGAAACGTTCATGAAGAACGGATTAAAACATAGCTATAACGAAGTTATGGCGAAAATTTTGTAAAAGACAAACGAGAATTAGAAAGTTAGTAAATAAATTCCAAACATGTAGGGTTTCATAAGGATGTAAGAAAATGTTGAAAACGTGAGTCGTGGATTCAAGAACGATCGAATTCCGAGTTCGGATGACCGAATTACGGATGAACGAACAAAGAGCGTTAAAAACATAAAATAAACGAAGGGTGATGATCAAGCCAATCGAATGGCACATTAACATATTTAGAATGAAGTTCTGTCTGAGGGATATTAAAGTACATAAGATAAGGAAGAAAATGACTTTGGAATGACCTCGTTCCGAGTTATAACGAAGAAGTTATAAGGTTGTGAAGTTAGCGTCTCAAGCTTGTAAAATACTTAGAAAAATTTTTCTAGGGTTTTTGCTTGGCGCCGCGGCGCGGAGTTTTGCCTTGGAGGCCGGCGCCGCAGCGCGAGTCCCGTCCCTTGGCCACTGCTAAGTGACGCCGCAGCGCGAGATTAAGGAAGGAGCATGGCGCCGCAGCGCCGGTGCTGTGCAATGCCAGAAATGAGATTTTTACTGCTCAATTTCTAGGGGATGTGCAAGAAAGAAATTCGAACATATAGTTCAATTAATGAAACACTTAATAAAGTGTATTAACTTTTAATGAAGGTTGAACGAAAAGATTAAAAGTGATTAAAAGACAAACAATATTTTTTAATGCGAGTTACATAACCGATGTCCGGGGACCGTAGTCGCGATGAACGAACGTGAGGGGTTGCTAGGGTTGTGATTCCTTAGACGTTGAGCGACGAGTGTAATGAATAACATTTCGATGATATGTCATGACAGTTAGAGATAGATTTGAAGCGTTTAGTCGTTGTGTACACAACGTTGTTGTGGTAAACGAGTAGTCTTAGCATACAGCGAACTGTATGGCTTCGACTTTAAAGAAGAATAACGAATGGTATTAAGAAAGCAGTAATGAATGGTAATGAGATTAATGGAAGCCGAATGTGAGTCAGATGAGAACGTTAGAATGAAATGTAAGCGTTAAACACTTTAATCGACGTGAAGGTTGAGGGAACTTAAATATTAAACGGATAGAACCTACACCCCGTGTATGGTTTGACCGTAAGATAATGAAGGTAATGGATTGAACCATGAACGGTAAAGAAGTTGAATTAAAGATAATAGCCTTTAACGTAACAAAGCCGAGTTAAGGATTGAAGGGAATGATCGCTCTGAGTATACATAAGACTGTATGACTTAGACGATAAAGAGTGAATACTGAGGCGTGGTATTTAGTTGCCAGGAAGCCGAAAGGAATAAGAAATTAACTCACCGAATATTATAGTTTAATAGTGCGGATAAGTTAAGATGAGTATAGGTTGTGGTACAATCGTAACCTTTGATGGTTGACATATGGGAGCTGGGCTAAACAATTCCTTCAGTGAGCGAAGGTATATACAAAACTGGCAACCGATCTAACTCACTGTTATGGGCAGTGTAGACGAGACGGGAACTTGTTTGTTGGTTGTTTGTGGGAAACCACTCAGAGTACCATATGGACTACTAGCAGAGAAGCGGTGTGTGCTGTGTCTTAGAGAAGTAATAAGAAGAAGATAAAATGTAAAACATCAAAGATGATGAGCGTAAAAGTAAGACATCTCCGTATGTTATGAAGCTGTAGAACGATAATGAAAGTGGTCGCGTAAACTTAGGTTGCAAGAATGCGAACCCTAAAAAGTAAAGTTAAGCTAATGCATAAGTCAATTATACATGACTAATTAGTGTATGTGCTGTTTTTCTTATGTGCTACATAGGAACCGAAATGAGCAGTTCAGCGTAGGCTGTAGCTGTGCGTAAGGCAAGTTTCCTAACTTCATTCATATTCTAAATGAATGCTAGTTTCTTTAGCTTCTCAGATGTTGAACTTGAGAAGTTATGTCTATGTGTGAATGTGTGATATTTGTACAAGGTGGTAGAACATATGAGGCCTTGTGCCACAATGTGAACACTTCGGTGTTTCTATGATATGAACTGTTCTATGATTGAGCTGTTCAATACAAGTATGTTCTGTTTATACATGATCCGTTATTGTTAAGTCTGTGCTAATGATTCTAGCCAGACCTGATGAGTATGAAAAAGGTAGAAGAATAAAAGTATTTCAAAGTGCATGAGAATAATGTTTTAAAATGATAGGAATCGTGATTATTCCTATTATTCGAGCTGCTTCATAACCTTTGTTCGGTTATCGAAGTTATAAAGAATATTTGAATTCTTGAAGATGTTTGTTCAACTGTTATGACTTGCTGGGCAATTGAATGCTCACACTTGCTTTATATGAAAAACATTTTCAGCGAATGATGTTAGACGAACTTAAGGATCCCGTAAAGGTCAAGCTGATGGTATCCAGATGAAGTTCCCTTCAGAGTGTGAATGAGCGAGAAGATCAAGTGAAGACTTGTAATATAGAAAGATGAAATTGAACTATAGACTAGTTTAAGGAACTGTTATGTATCCTTGGTGGCGGATTAAAAGTCACTCTTGTAAGATTAAATGAATAATGTATTTATCATTTTTGTAATGAAAAAGGTTATAAGGTTTCCAGAACCTGGGATTTGAGAGTATATGTTGTTATATTTAGCTATATAATGATGTATGTTGTGAAGAAGATGGGATCGTGATGTACGGAATCTGGGTGTGAAGATAGACCGGATTTCGGGGCGTCACAGATTGGTATCAGAGCTGATAGGTTATAAATCTTAGGTAAGAGTATCTAAGACTATAATCGTAGAGAGAGGGATAAGAAGATCACCACGTGATCATAGTGAATCGTAGTAACAGATGAGCTGTTAAACAATGAATGATTTATAGTACTACGAAGTAGTACGGGAAGAAGAACTAAGATTGAGTTGTGAGGGATAGTATATGAATTAAAGAAAATTCGTATTAAGTAGAGAGAGATTTAGAAGTTATAAAATTTCAATTGAAGACTCATGTGATAGCTAAGTTGTATGAACCTTTGTATGGGCAGAGGTTTGTGCTTGGTGTAACAACTGCTTAGCTTATTAAAATGATAATCATTGGAATTGGTCACGCTGTCAAGATGTATATGACGAGGAGGTGAATCTTTTCTCATGTATATACTTGATAGGTAGAGAACGATAAGGTAGGTGCGAGTTCTTGAAACTCATACTTATGGTACGTTCGTGACTCATAATGATATGGTACGTTTTTGAACTTCTCAGCGAATGGACGCTTATGGTCTGTCTGGGATGGTTCTTAAACTCGTATTATTGTGGAAAGTTCCTGAACTCATAATGTGTGGTAAGTTGATGGACTGTACTAAGATATAGGAATGTTTAGACTGAAAATGAGTTGTTTTCAGTAGGCTTAGTATTGAAGGAGCTAGAGAAGATTAGGTATTGTCGCAGTAAGACAATGAAGGAAGGTGGAGAATAGGATATTCCAAGTCATCTAGCTACGCTAGATTTCGAAGTTTATTGAAGTCGTGCATATGTGTTCGTATTTTAAAAAAAAAAAATTGAAAGAATTGGTTCAACTTTTGGGATCAATAGATTTTTTAAAAAAAGAACTATTCTTGGTATGTCTATGCTAATTGTTTCGGCTAGACAGAAATTGATTTGAAATATCAAAATGAATTTTATATCATCAATGCATTTGATGCAAGGATGGTAAAAAGATGGAGTTATTAATGCAATTGAACCTGGTGTTGGATGTGATCTTAGGATCAACAACCCACTATGGTATGATGTATAATGACGAAGTCACAAACTGACGAAGTCCTCAACGTACTGTGAAAAGTACGGTATCATGACGTCATAAAACGTTTTGATGTATTGAAAAAGAATTTAAAGTATTAGTCGATGTCAATTGAGTTGACTAGACGAATGTTTCACGTTGATATCCAATTTATTGGTATGGTCTAAGCTACTTGATTCGGCTAGACAAATGGTATGTCATGTTTAAAAGAAAATCAATCTTTTTCTTGAGAAGTTGTGCCAATCCAAATTGTTTTGGTGCGGAATCTAATGATTTAGTCTGAGGAGAACATGGAAGAGGTAGTTACTTTCTTTGTGATTGTAAACTGACCGTTAAAGAAGGGCTTACGGCGAAATGCTGTTTAACCTAGTAAGAGTTCATGGTCGATTTGACCCCTCAGCAAAAGTATGAAACGTTTTAAGAGGAAATTTTATTTTCCTCGTTATTCCTTCTGCTTCATGATTCTTGATAGGTTATGGGGGTTAGGAATGAGGGAAAGATAAGAACTCCGTTGAAGGGAAGTTGAGAAGAAGGGTAGGCTAAAATTTCGAGGACGAAATTCTGTGAAGAAGGGGTGAATGTGATGACCCGGGTATGGGTGTGGTTTTGAGAAATTCCGAGGACGGAATTTTTATAAGAGGGGAAGAGTGTAACGCCCCAGAAATTTGGATTTTCCAGAAATTAAGTTTAAAGAATTAGTTATTAATAAAATGAATTTTTATTAATAATATTATGTGCTATGTGGTTATTAATCGTTCTAGAACCTAGGATGATTATAAGTCGGGAGGATTCTGGCTACGAGCTAGACTGAACGAGTAGGAATTTTCAAGACGAAAATGAAAATTTTCCGGGAACAAAAATATTTCAGGGAAAAAGACGAAATAGGCACTATTCACTTGATGAAACCTAAGGGTTAGGGTTTGAAATAACCTAAGCCATTCTGAGAGTTCGGTATGTCAAAATGACATTCCGTCAAAAGATTTGCTGATAATATATCGTGAAGAGTTAAGTAAGCCGATAAAAGTTTTTCTCGAAAAACGTGCAGAAATCGGATAAAATAAAAACGACGAAAAGTACTGCTATGTACTTTTCATCCGTTTAGCTACGTTAGGGTAAAATATGAAGGAAAACGCTCAACGCCAAAAAGTGTTTTTCAGTTTTTCGGAAATCCGAAGAATACGTAAAAGTTAATCGGTAAAGGAAAGACGAAATATCCAAAAATATTTGGAATCCGAGAATCGCAGTTTTTAAACCTGTCGGACGAAACCCGAAAGATGGAACCACGAAGCTTCCAAGGGAAGCTACGTGAATAGTAAGGAGGTTAACTAAGGAGGTGGAAATAGAAAACTTAAGCATTAAGTAAACTTAAGTATTAAGTAAACTTAAGTGTTAAGTAAACTTAAGTATTAAGTAAACTTAAAAGTTAAGCAAACTTAAAGGTTAAGTAGACTTAAGTGTTAAGTAAACTTAAGGAGTAAGTTAACTTAGTTGTTAGGTAATGAATAGTAAGGAGGTTAAGGGGGGTGAAATGACTATTTTGCCCTAACTTTGGAAAATCTATAAATAGGAAGCTAGATTTCATTTAAATGGGATTTTTGAAAATCCTACATTTGAGAGAGAGAGAGAGAATTCGGATGGAGAGGGAGAAGGAAGATCATGAGCATGATTGATCGGATCAAAAATGTTCGTGAAATAGAAAAGCTAGCAAATCGCCGGTTTTGCCTAGCGGAAGAAAAATAAAGAGGAAAGGTATTAAAACCTAACTTCTATGTTAGATTTTCATTAAGTTATATATATGTTTAAAACATAACTTAATGAGGATAATGAGTAGATGATGTTAGGGATGATTTCATATGGTTAAAAATCATGAGAAATAAGGAAATAAGAATTTGAAGTTTAGTAAATAAATTTCTTAAAGAAGTATATGATTCATAATGAATTAGAACAATCTGAGTTGATTATATGAATGAGTAGATGAAATAAGTAAGGAATAATGTTCTATAACATCAAATTCCAATAAAAAGTGAAATCATAATCCAAATATCGATTAAAATTAAAGAACGAACGAAGAACGCAAAGAACGTTGTTGATGGACAAATTTAAAACCATCGTAGGATAATTGTTGTTGATGGACAAGTTTAAAACCATCGCGTATAAGTTTGATGCATATTGCTTGGTTAGGAATGATAGAAACGTTCATGAAGAACGGATTAAAACATAGCTATAACGAAGTTATGTCGAAAATTTTGTAAAAGACAAACGAGAATTAGAAAGTTAGTAAATAAATTCCAAACATGTAGGGTTTCATAAGGATGTAAGAAAATGTTGAAAACGTGAGTCGTGGATTCAAGAACGATCGAATTCCGAGTTCGGATGACCGAATTACGGATGAACGAACAAAGAGCGTTAAAAACATAAAATAAACGAAGGGTGATGATCAAGCCAATCGAATGGCACATTAACATATTTAGAATGAAGTTCTGTCTGAGGGATATTAAAGTAAATAAGATAAGGAAGAAAATGACTTTGGAATGACCTCGTTCCGAGTTATAACAAAGAAGTTATAAGGTTGTGAACTTAGCGTCTCAAGCTTGTAAAATACTTAGAAAATTTTTTCTAGGGTTTTTGCTTGGCGCCGCGGCGCAGAGTTTTGCCTTGGAGGCCGGCGCCGCAGCGCGAGTCCCGTCCCTTGGCCACTGCTAAGTGACGCCGCAGCGCGAGATTAAGGAAGGAGCATGGCGCCGCAGCGCCGGTGCTGTGCAATGCCAGAAATGAGATTTTTACTGCTCAATTTCTAGGGGATGTGCAAGAAAGAAATTCGAACATATAGTTCAATTAATGAAACACTTAATAAAGTGTATTAACTTTTAATGAAGGTTGAACGAAAAGATTAAAAGTGATTAAAAGACAAACAATATTTTTAATGCGAGTTACATAACCGATGTCCGGGGACCGTAGTCGCGATGAACGAACGTGAGGGGTTGCTAGGGTTGTGATTCCTTAGACGTTGAGCGACGAGTGTAATGAATAACATTTCGATGATATGTCATGACAATTAGAGATAGATTTGAAGCGTTTAGTCGCTGTGTACACAACGTTGTTGTGGTAAACGAGTAGTCTTAGCATACAGCGAACTGTATGGCTTCGACTTTAAAGAAGAATAACGAATGGTATTAAGAAAGCAGTAATGAATGGTAATGAGATTAATGGAAGCCGAATGTGAGTCAGATGAGAACGTTAGAATGAAATGTAAGCGTTAAACACTTTAATCGACGTGAAGGTTGAGGGAACTTAAATATTAAACGGATAGAACCTACACCCCGTGTATGGTTTGACCGTAAGATAATGAAGGTAATGGATTGAACCATGAACGGTAAAGAAGTTGAATTAAAGATAATAGCCTTTAACGTAACAATGCCGAGTTAAGGATTGAAGGGAATGATCGCTCTGAGTATACATAAGACTGTATGACTTAGACGATAAAGAGTGAATACTGAGGCGTGGTATTTAGTTGCCAGGAAGCCGAAAGGAATAAGAAATTAACTCACCGAATATTGTAGTTTAATAGTGCGGATAAGTTAAGATGAGTATAGGTTGTGGTACAATCGTAACCTTTGATGGTTGACATATGGGAGCTGGGCTAAACAATTCCTTCAGTGAGCGAAGGTATATACAAAACTGGCAACCGATCTAACTCACTGTTATGGGCAGTGTAGACGAGACGGGAACTTGTTTGTTGGTTGTTTGTGGGAAACCACTCAGAGTACCATAGTGGACTACTAGCAGAGAAGCGGTGTGTGCTGTGTCTTAGAGAAGTAATAAGAAGAAGATAAAATGTAAAACATCAAAGATGATGAGCGTAAAAGTAAGACATCTCCGTATGTTATGAAGCTGTAGAACGATAATGAAAGTGGTCGCGTAAACTTAGGTTGCAAGAATGCGAACCCTAAAAAGTAAAGTTAAGCTAATGCATAAGTCAATTATACATGACTAATTAGTGTATGTGCTGTTTTTCTTATGTGCTACATAGGAACCGAAATGAGCAGTTCAGCGTAGGCTGTAGCTGTGCGTAAGGCAAGTTTCCTAACTTCATTCATATTCTAAATGAATGCTAGTTTCTTTAGCTTCTCAGATGTTGAACTTGAGAAGTTATGTCTATGTGTGAATGTGTGATATTTGTACAAGGTGGTAGAACATATGAGGCCTTGTGCCACAATGTGAACACTTTGGTGTTTCTATGATATGAACTGATCTATGATTGAGCTGTTCAATACAAGTATGTTCTGTTTATACATGATCCGTTATTGTTAAGTCTGTGCTAATGATTCTAGCCAGACCTGATGAGTATGAAAAAGGTAGAAGAATAAAAGTATTTCAAAGTGCATGAGAATAATGTTTTAAAATGATAGGAATCGTGATTATTCCTATTATTCGAGCTGTTTCATAACCTTTGTTCGGTTATCGAAGTTATAAAGAATATTTGAATTCTTGAAGATGTTTGTTCAACTGTTATGACTTGCTGGGCAATTGAATGCTCACACTTGCTTTATATGAAAAACATTTTCAGTAAATGATGTTAGACGAACTTAAGGATCCCGTAAAGGTCAAGCTGATGGTATCCAGATGAAGTTCCCTTCATAGTGTGAATGAGCGAGAAGATCAAGTGAAGACTTGTAATATAGAAAGATGAAATTGAACTATAGACTAGTTTACGGAACTGTTATGTATCCTTGGTGGCGGATTAAAAGTCACTCTTGTAAGATTAAATGAATAATGTATTTATCATTTTTGTAATGAAAAAGGTTATAAGGTTTCCAGAACCTGGGATTTGAGAGTATATGTTGTTATATTTAGCTATATAATGATGAATGTTGTGAAGAAGATGGGATCGTGATGTACGGAATCTGGGTGTGAAGATAGACCGGATTTCGGGTCGTCACAGTGTGCTTATCATGTCGGATCACCTGGACATGATACTCAAGATTGTTGGGCCTTGAAACACAAGATCCAAGATTTAATAGACAACAGTGAGATCGTGGTCACCAAACCAGATCAACCTCATGTGCAAGATAACCTTCTTCCTCAACATAAAGAAGAAGAAGTCAACATGATTAGTTGGAGCACTGGACAAAGTTCCAGTTTTAATGGTGAATCATCCCAGACCATCAACGACGATGTTGACAGATGGGATTACGCAAAGTTCCAATTTACTATGGAATGAAAGATGAAAGCTCTTTGCAACCAAATTGAGTAATTGGTAGAACTGGTGACCCACCAGCATCAAGTCACATGCCAATTAATCAGCCAGGAGCATGCCTATCTCCTTCCTTTTGTTATGAATGCTCCATCATCACCTTCAGAAAGTGAAGCTATGGAGGATAAGGTTGCGAAGAGAGCAAATGCTAAAGCCCATAGGGATTTTGACAATCAGAGGGAATTTACCTATCTGGGCCAATCTATGGAGGAGATATTTCAAATGTTGATCAATTAAAGAAGAATTACCTCCCTTCTGCCTCCAATCAATCCCCGTTCAAGACAGTTCAACTCTAATGGAGTATGTCAATATCATTCATATTCTCGTGGTCACAGCACAGAAGAATGTTGGGCACTCTGCCATCTCATTTAGAATCTTATTGATAGCGGTGTCCTACAGCTGGCAGATGATGACACTATGCAACTCGAGAGTGGGAATACATGTCCTACTAAATGGAAGGGATCAGTAGTAGTTATATCCGTTGTGGATGATGAGGCTGTCAAAGAATTTCCCATATAAGTAATTTAACTCAAAGGAGCAGACAATCCTTTGAAAGTGACCGTACCAGAGCCAATTTCTTTACCCTTCATACCACAATATCCTGTTGTCAGCTTACACAAAGATCCATGGAATTATGGAGAAGCTGCAAGATCCACATCTCATACTACTGCTACAGTGGCGATTTTCTGTACCTTTACCTCATGAGTTGATACAGTCTCCGGTAAAGGTGCCAGCCCATGTTGTGGCCATGTTATTTCCTAAACCAGTGCCAATCAAAGAAAAAGAGGTGCTGATTCCTGATCCTAAAGTAGAAGAAAAGGAACGAAAACGTAAACATGACATCGCCTTGATGATGTCAGGCATACGCGTCATTGTTCATGATGAACATACAAACAGATATACCCCAAACGATGATTGCCTAGATGTCATGGTTATCATTCGGGACAATGAGGCCAATGACAATCCCTCCATCACCGCAGTCCATCAGGACTTTGCCCTCGACAATTGGAGCAGCACTCCATGCATTGGTCAACAAGGGTAAAATGGGCAGAAAATCTCTCTGCCCTGTAGATAACTTTAATTGTTTACTTTTCTATATAGTACTAGCAGTTATTTTATCAAGTACATGCTAACACTTTTGTATGATCGAACAGCTGCATATATTAAGTGAAAGCATATTTTGTTTCGGGACTCTGAATTTAGATGTGCCTGTACTTACTGATGAGTTGCCTTCTCTCCACAAGGGCTGTAACTTTGATGAAAAGTTGGACTCAGACTTGATGGAAATACAAGAGGACACTGATATACCTCAGGAGATTAAGGAATGGGTCGCAGACAAACCTAAACCCAACCTTGGCCAAACCACTTCTTTCAATCTTAGAACATTAGAAAATCCTAAGCTAATCCAGATTGGTTCAGACCTCACCTCAAACCAGCGGAATGACATGGTTGTACTATTAACCCAATTCCAGGATGTGTTTGCATGGTCTCATGAAGACATGGTGGGTTTGTCCACTGACATTGTTCTTCATCACCTTCCCATTAAAGAGGGATTCAAGTCAGTTAGGCAGAAGCTCAGGCGATTGAAACCTGAGTGGATTTTAAAGGTTAAAGAAGAAATGGTGAAATAATTTCAAGCTGGCATTATCATGGTGTCTACATATCCGGAGTGGATATCCAATATTTTTCCCATGTCTAAACCCGGAGGAAAGGTGCGAGTTTGCGTGGATTATCGGGATTTGAACAAAGTTTGCCTTAAAGAAAGCTTTCATGTACCCTTTATCCACAATCTTATTGACAATATTGCTCAATACGGCATGTACTCCTTGGTCGCTGAGGAAGACCGTGAGAAAACTGCTTTCATCATACCTTGGGGAACCTTTTGCTACAGACGGTTTTCATTCGGCCTCATTAATGTCGGGGCAACCTATCAGCGAACTATGATGGATCTTTTTCTCGATTTAATGCACAAGGAGATAGAGATCTATGTGGATGACATCATTATCAAATCCCGAAAGGAGAAAGACCACTTAGACCATCTCAGAAAGCTTTTCAACAGGTTGCGTAAGTACAACTTGAAGTTGAATCCAGCCAAGTGCGCCTTTGGCGTTAAGTCAGGCAAGTTGCTAGGTTTCCTAGTCAGCCACAAAGGGATTGAACTGGATCCTACCAAAATCCAGGCCATCAAGGAAATGCCCATTCCTCAGACAGAGAAGGAAATACGGGGATTTTTGGGAAGAATTAACTTCATTAGCCGATTCATCTCTCAACTCACAGTAACCTGTGAGCCCATCTTCAAGTTGTTATGGAAGAACTCCTTCATGAAATGAAACGATAAGTGTTAGAAAGCCTTCCTTACCATTAAAGAGTAGCTGGTTAACGCTCTTGTTTTGGTACCACCAAGGGATGATGTTCCCCTATTCATGTACCTGTCCATCAATGACAATGACATGGGATGTATGCTGGGGCCAAAAGATAATAGAGGCCAAGAACGAGCTATCTATTACCTCAGCAAAAGATTCAACATCAGTGAACACGAGTACACTCTGATTGAGAAGACTTGTTGTGCTTTAGCATGGGCTTCCATAAGGTTACAGCATTACCTCCATGGTCACACAACCCATCTTATATCTTGCGTGGATCCTCTCAAGTATGTGTTCAGTAAGCCCATACTGAATTGTCGACTGTCCAGATGGCAGTTGATCTTACAGCAATTTGACATCGTCTACGTGACGCAAAAGTTTGTCAAAGGTCAAGGAATTGTGGATCAACTGGTCGCCGCACCTACAAGGGATTACAAACCCTTAAAGACATACTTCCCCGATGAAGGGGTAATGGCAGTTCAGCAATACCATTAGTACGATGCATGCCACACATGGAAAATGTATTTTGATGGAGCTGTTAACACAGAAGACTCTGGAGCTGGAGCAGTTCTAATATCCAGTACGGGGGAGCAGTATCCCATCGCCGTTAAATTACAGTTTTTCAGCACCAACAACACAGCTGAGTATGAAGGTTGTATCATGGGGCTAAAACTTGCCCGTTCAATGGGCATCAGACGGTTAAATGTCTTTGGGGATTCCGAATCGGTAATCAAATAATCCACAGGAATCTATCAAACCAAAGAATTACATTTGCTGCCTTACCATCGGCAAGTTTTACAAATGGCTTTGGAGTTCAAAGAAATCTCCTTTATGCACATTCTTCATAATAGGAATGATTTTGTGAATGCATTAGCAACGTTGTCCTCCTTGATTCACATACCTGACAAGGAAAACATGCCAAACATCACATTTGGCCTATAAAAGGCCTCAGCTTATGGGAACTATGTTGGAGAAGAATCGGATGAGCTACCTCCCATCCACAACCCATGGTATCAGCATATCGAGGAGTATCTACGAGATGGATCTACACCCGCTGAGGTGAGCCTAACTGAAAAGAGGCGGATCCATCGACTTGCTATGAAATTCTACCTGAGCGGAGATACACTCTACAAAAGAGATGTAGGATTAGTTCTCCTCAGATGTCTAGATAAAGACCAAGCTTAGAGGCTCATGGATGAGACCCATGGTGGAGTATGTTCCCCACGTATGAGCGGACCCTTACTTGTTAAGAAAATTCTTAAAACAAGGCATTATTGGCTTACGCTCAAAGGTGACTGTGATGATCACATCAAGAGGTGCTATCAATGCCAAAATCATGGGAATGATATCCACACCCCTCTAAGGGAACTCCATAATATGAGTTCGCCATGACCCTTCTCAATGTGGGGAATGGACGTGATCGGGCCCATCGAGCACAAAGCCAGTAATGGACATCGATTCATATTCACCATGATTGACTACTTCACTAAATGGGTAGAAGCAGCCTCCTTCCCTGGGGTTACTAAAGAAGTCATCATTGCTTTCATAAAAAAAAATATTGTCTGTCGATATAGATAACCAGAGGTCATTGTGTCAGACAATGCTAAGAACCTCAACAACAAAATGATGGAGGAGTTATGCAGTAAATTCCACATCAAACACCTTAACTCCGTCATCTACCGTCCAAAGATGAATGGTGTTGTTGAAGCGGCTAATAAAAACATCAAAAAGATCATGCAGAAAATGTCTGCCAATCACAAAGGATGGCATGACCTCTTGCCTCTAACTTTATTAGTCTATAAAACTTCCATGTGTACTTCCATTGGGGCAACCCCCTACTCATTAGTCTATGGGATGGAAGCATTGATCCCCATAGAGGTTGAAATGGAATCCCTCTAAGTGTTGATAGATGCTCAGTTGGATGAAGACCAATGGGTACAAGATAGGTATGACCAATTGTCTCTAATAGACGAAAGGCGAACCGCGACTATCTTCCATGGTCAGTTATATCAGCAAAGGATTGCACGATCCTACAATAGGAAAGTCCGGCTACGGCAATTCAAACAACATGACTTGGTTTTGAAAAAGATCATTGATAACCAAGATCAATCTAAGGGAAAATTTGCTCCTAATTGGGAAGGCCCATTTGTTGTCAAGGAGGTATTGACAAGAGGTGCTCTCAGATTACAGGAAATAGATGGCGATGAATTTCCATAGCTTATCAACTCGAACACTGTGAAACGGTACTATGTCTGATGATATCATCAAGCAAACATCCTGGTATTGATCATCCAATCACCAGTCATTCCGGTTTTAAACCCTCTCTTTTTACAAACTCTTCTGCCCCTCAGGGAAACATACACTTCAAAATAGCAGCCTGGTTTCACCTCATTTCAAACTTTTCATACAATTTTGGTTATCCTGAAGACAAGATTGAACCTTTCACACCTGCAGTTTATCCTGAAGACGGGATTAAACTTTTCTACGCTTGCAGTTTGTCCTGAAGACGGGATCAAACTTTTTCCACACCTGCAGTTTATCCCCATCATGGGATCAAACTTTCTTCTCCCTGCAGTATAGCCTGCACATGGGACTCACACTTCTCTTTGGCTGCAATTCATCCTGAGGGACGAACTACGTCGACCTGATCTCTCTGATAACTAGGAGTACGTAGGCAACCATATGCTATATGTCCCAGTCGCAATAAACAAAAAAACAATAAAAACATTTTTACCCTTTCTCTACAAAAATAAAAAAACAAAAAAAATCCTTCTACACCCTTCTTCATCAATAACGCTTCTGCACCTATCTGCCTTTCACATTCAGCGTTGAACCTCTTACACCAGGTTCGAACTACGCAGACTTGATCTCCTCTTCAATAGGAGTACGTAGGCAGCCATTTATGGTTCAGTGTAACCCCTACCAAAATGAAAATACTTGTCACACGGTACTGGGATCACACTTCAATCCACCACATTTCATCGGTTTCAAACCAAGGGGATGGAATTACCCAACTTCTTCTCACAAATAGGAGGTTCGGTGACCATCTAAGTTGTGGTCGTGCCTCAAAGAGCAACGCCAATCCATAAGAGATAGAATTAACTAGGCTTCTCACAAATAGAAGTACTGGCGACCATCTATGGTGCGGTCAATCTCAGAGAGGAAAAACCACCATCCTCTCCACTTTTCCATACAGATACCAGTCCCAATACACCGAAGATGGTAGGGATACATACAGATCAATGATCCATTCTAAGAGATCCTGCGACGTCTAAATGTCCATCTATCAAAAATAAGTTCAGAATGCATCAAGATCATAAGGCCCTGAAGAAACAGGCAAATATCAAGCAAGTATCAAGGCACAACTGAAAAGGGAAGTGAATCAAAATATATTTCCCTGCCATATATAATCCTGTTTGATATATACATATGTGTTATACATGACAAAATGGCTAAGCTAGTCTTTACAGGAAAATACAAAGCTATCTACGGATCTGTGTGTATATGGATATCAGATCTAAGATGGTATCCCTCTCTGAAGAAGGAGGTAAAGCTGCAAGCTCCTGTCCAATGGTATCTACACGAGCTAACAAATCCGAGGCTAACTGCATGGTGGCATGATGCTCATCGATGTATGCACTCATATCGGCAAGGATGCCAGTCGTATGGGATCTCACTAAAGTACTGTCTGCAATGGCCACATCCCTAGCAGATAGGGCGGCATCCCGCTCCACAATCAATGCATCCCTGGCTGATCTAGCCTCATCCCTCTCTAACAGAGCGGCGTCTCTCCCATCAAGAGCTATCAACAATGAGGCCCTAGCCTGATATCTATCATAGGTCATCAGATATAGGCTCTACTCACAATGTTATGATGAATACTGAGTAACAGTGGCACTCGGGGTGGGAGAATCCATAACAAATGCTGGCAACTCAACAGTTAAATCCCCACCGATGTATATGTTAGCCTCCTTCATAGGCTGCTCATCGTAGTAATCTATATTCTGCATTGTGGATACTACCATAGTCGATACAGTCTTTGTCTCCATCCATGCTGAATACTCTGTAGAATAACCCGGATGACTGACAAAAAACTTAGCTAGCTCTCGCTGGTCCCAATAGGCATACAACCTGGATCTGTCCCCTCATATGGGTGGAAATCCTAAAACTGGTCAAACTGACACATCACAGCCAGTGGGTGGTAGCTGATCATCCCTCTCAAACCAGCTAGAGGTAGATAATCCATGCTCGGAGCATGAGTAATGAAGCTGTAGGGTGAACTAAGCCCTGTACACGGCAATATAGCGAACGGATCTCCGATCCCTTCCAAGAAAGCTGACCAAGATGCAGTATTTGTACACTCCATAGGCTGAAAGGAGTATGATATAGCTATATCATGGGTGAAACAATACCCATGTCGTCTAAATGTGCCCATCGGTCTCAAGTGTGACATAAACCACACATACAGAATAACCGAGCTACCTATGAACACTCCTGCTGGATAAGTGCAGTATTATGTAGCTGACCTCAGAGTCTATGCAATGATCATCAGTATGATGGTGTGACCCTCCCTAAGAGCTCTCACTGCCATAATGATGCCAATGTCCAACTCATCCATATACTGTGGCATGTAGACGTATGACAATAAGCACATTAGTAGTACATCCACTCTGGCTGAACGCCAATAGTCCTCCGGTGTGGTGAAATCCCCAGAATACCGTGCATAACTATCCTCAAAGCCAAATCTGTCAAACAGAAAACACTGGGATATCACGTGGACGGATGTAATCTCGTCATGTACCACTTTATGCCTCAATCCGGTGAGGGTGATGAACTGCCTACTCATGTCTCTGTCGCCATATGCACGTAAGGTCTGTCCAATGACAGCATCGTCAACCGTGCATACTCCTCCAATATAGGAGTCAACTCCTGGGTCCCTAATCAGAAAACATGCCTCTCCGATACACAGTGCTCCAGCATACCCTCCACGAATCCTATGGGAACCTGAAACATCAACAGGGTCATAGTGTTCTGTAACAAATGATCTACGGTCACCCTGTCTGGTCGTGACATACTATTATACCATGAGCGCATACCAGATGCCACCAAAAATGGTGGGGTATGATCAATACAGCTAACTGTCGAAGAAGACATCTGTACAGGCCGTGTCATAAGACCATCCAGGGGTCAATGCTGAGTATCGTTGGACATACATACATATGCATAATATAATAACATGCATGATACAATAGATGGCAATATGATATAGGGAATGAAAAATTGTGCATACATTCCTAAGTATATAATCATCTAATACATCTCTATACAGCTAAAATACAGGGGGATGGGGAGAAGCTACCCAACATCTCAACAGAAGCCTATCAAAAGATATAGTGAGAATGGGGCAAAGCTACCCAATGTCTAATAGAGGTCTATTAAAAGAGATAACAAGAAATATACATCAGAAGAAGTCAATGGTATCGATGTCTACATCGTCAATCCTGTCCACCAGATGTAACTCCTACAGGGATGGCAGGCCTATACAATGGAGGATCTGCACCGAAAAAGCCATATGGGTCGCCTGAGGGGGCAGCGCCGGAGCTGGAAGGATCAAAAGTATCTGACTCTGAAGGATCTATACCCAAATACCGGATGAAGAAATGTGCCCGGTCCAACTGTCGGGTCAAACTGTCAATCTGTGTCAAATGAGTCGGATCTCTGACACAGGCTTTGTTACGCCCCAAAACAGGTATACATCACCCATCTTGGGTCGCCACTTACATGGTACATAAATTCAAATATAAACTTAATTATACAACTAAGAAGTGGATTTTATATACGCATATCAGTGTCCATTTCATGCTTATTTATTGATAAATTCTTGTGTTCATGTTCGTTTTCATTTGTTTTATGTTATTTGATGTGTAGGATGGTTGTTGTAACATTTAACGTATATTTGGAGTCAATTAGGATGATTTGGAGTCAAATGGTGCAAATTTGGAAGAAACCATGAAGCTCGACAAATAATTTGGCAGAATACACCCCCGCTGGGGCGGGCTTATTTGTAGTGTATACCCCCGCTGGGGCGGGAGGTCTTCATCATAAACTAACAGAAGGATAGCCCGTTGGGGCGGGCCTATTTTAGCCTTGCACCCCCGCCGAAACGGAGGGTCTTCAACTCAGAGAACAGAAGCCTAGCCCGCCAGGGGGGGGTCCCAAATTCTGGCATTCCTAATGTGATGCTAATACTGCTGAAACTTGGATTTTTGAGTTTGCATAGCAATAGGACTCTAGTTGGCATGGAATTGCGCAGAGATTGTAGTTGTAAAACATATAACTACTACACAAACACAAGATGAGTTGGTGAAGGATTGTTTTGATCCGATTGACTCAAGGACTTCCAAGAGGACTTAAAGACACATGAAAAGGCTTATAAAAGGAGGAGAAACACAAGGATTAGAGGGAGAGATTAGGGAGAAAAGATGATTCCATTAGATTAGATTAGAGTAGATTAGATCAAAACACTAGTTCTAATTAGATTTAGAGATTGAAAAAACTTGGAGACCATTGAAGATTCAAACTAGGAACAAGGAGGGAGCTTCAAATCTACAGATAATAGATTATATTTTCTCATCTTCTTCTATCTTTGTCTTTTATTTGTTTATTCAATTATGGATTCTTAGTTTAAATTCAATAATCATGAACTAATTCTTTGTTTGAGATTACAATGGATCTTATTGTGTAGTTTATTTTAATATGCTTCGCTATCAATTATTATGTTCTATTGTGAGGATTGTCTATTGTGATTTGAACTTAATTGCTTAATTTCCTAGCTAACAATTACCGTGATAATCTATATGAACTCGAGAGATGAAGTATTAATTTAGATCTTATCATGATAGTATGTGTTTGCGATTTCTGCATAGATGGAATTCATGATTTGTGTTTAGGATAGAGATATGCCTTTACTCCATATGTAATCTTATAGAGAACTTGTGTTTTAAATCCTTTTAATTATAATTCACATAAAGATATAGTGGATTAGTTAATTAGGGTGTCTTACTTAATTCTATCATCTGTGGATTTAAGTGAGTATGGGTATTATGCATCGAGAGGTGGTTTTATCTGCTTTAGTGTTCTTGATTAACAATTCAGGAGAATAATAGATGAGAAGTGTGTGAACTTAAATGAAGCAATAAGTGAAGTTGTGATCTTAAATCTCCTTAATCTTAATTTAACTAGTGGAATTTAATAGTAGTTTAATTTATAACATTAAATTCATTCGTTTAAATAAGATTGAGTTGGTTACGAGTTAGTACTTGGTGATTTTTATTAAATAATTCTCTATGGAAACGATACTCAACTTATCACTTTATTACTTGTTGTCCACGTATACTTACGTGTTGTGCATAATTAGATTTAATCCAACAAGTTTTTGGCACCGTTGCAGGGGAATTAGTTTAATATAATTTTTGCCCATATTAGCTTCAATCAAATTACTCTTAATTTAAACATTTTTTCTTCTTTTTTTTCTTTTTATTTAATTCTCTTTCTATTTTTCTCTCTTTTCAGGTATCATGGTTGGATGCAATTATCAATGGCCTTATTCGAATATGACTCAGCCAAGGGGAGCGGGGATTGATGGTCTCAATGTATTTTTTGCATTATCAGCGCAGCTTGAGACACTTTCAAGGAGGTTGAACGTTGTTGCAGCCCAACGTAATCGAAGGATAGCAGTTAATTACAATTATTGTGCTGGTAATCATCCGAGTCATTAATGCACCGTTAGTTTTGGGCCGGGACAACACGGTGGTGAATACCTCAATGATTATACATATGTTAATTATCATCAAGTTTGGGGGTGTCACCCGGATTCGTCATGGAGCTATACTTATGAAGACCAATACTACACTCCAAATCCAACATACACACCGGAATTTTCATGTCCGCCTTCATTGCCACAAGAAGAAAAGCCAAATCCGAGGAATGTAATATTGAAGGGCATATCAAACCTAGAGGGGATGAGGATTAGCCAAGAGCTGTCAACCCAAAATTTTAATAATCGGATGGAACAACTCGGCACTACCTCAACCAATGGTCCTCAATACATGGCTTCTGAGACTGAGATAGATAATTCAAGGTTGGAGGAATTGTGGACCAAGTTCATAGCATCAAATGAGGAGAGAAAGATTAATCAAGAGAAGTCAATTCAGAATCTTCAGAACCAGATGGATCAAATGCTCAAAGCCCTGAACAATTGTCCTCAAAATAATTGGTGTTATGACGAGGATTCCGAGATTAATGAAGTGTCCGAGCCAAATCTACAACTGTATGAGCCACGATATGTTGAAAAAGAGGAGACAAGTGCGGATAATGAAAACAAGGTCGGTGAAGAGCTAACTATGAGTACTAACGAGGATGAGCCAATGTTATTAATGCCTCAAGTTCCTTCTCCACCAAAGTTCAAGGATCCGGTTAGATTTGCAAAACCTTTTTCGCTAGGTAGTAATGTTGTCGGCAATACTCCTTGTGACGTAAAAGTGAGTACAACTTCGAAGCCATGGTGCGTTGAGCTGGAGAAGATAGAAGAAGATATTGTTGTGTCTGACAAGCCTCAATGCCAGAATCTATTCGCAGACACACTGGAGAAAACACCTAGACGTTTGACGTTCTTGAATGTGATCTTATTTAAACAAAGTATGCTAGGTGACTTTAACCTGATAGCCATCACAAATGGGAACCTACCAAAAGCTACATTATTTTCGATGGATGGAGGGTTCCTCAATTATCGAAGAGGAATTGGATAGTGTTGACCAGACAAAGTCAGGCTGAAAGACTGTAAATCAAGCGCTGACTGGGAGGCAACCCAGGAATTTTTTTTATATTTAAATGATTTCCTAGTTTATTTAGTAGATAAGAATCACGCTATATTCCAAATTTCTATTCTAATCCATGTTGTCTCTCTTCATTGCAGGTATTGGAGGTTCAATGGATAGGAAAATGATCGTCGCAGCCATCGCCACCATCACTTCACGCTTAGCTGATTACAGGGAAGTTCTCTTCTACTTATCGATATATTCTTACAATGAGGACATTGTAATTGCTAAGTTTGGGGGAGTTTAGTTAAGTTCTTTATTGCATGTTTAGTTTCATATTTATGTTATGTTATTTTGTATATGTTGTTAATTTAGTTTAGGTTCATTATTAAAAAAAATCAAATCAAAGATTCAAAAATAATATTTAGTTACTATTTTCATCTTGCATGATTCCAGCTGTTAGATAGTTCAGTTTAGTTTGGCCAATGATGAGATTGGAATTGAGTAGACAAGTATATCACTAATTATTAGAGCTTTGATGTGATTTCTTGTTATGAATTGAATCTTTTCCTGTTTGAAACTAGTATAATCAAGGTTAGCACGTTAGAAACAACCTTGTTGATTGATTAAGTTTAAATTAATACATAATGGGACTCTAAAGGATAATGTTAGTTTGAATGAAAGAATGTCAAGAATAAGTAGTGATGGCTAAAGTTAGACAAGAACCTAAGTTTGGGAGAATATTTGGGGTATATAAGCTATATTGTAAAAAAAAAGAAAAGAAAAAAAAGAAAGTATGAATAAACACCGTGGCGTGCTTGTCTAGTTTTGTGGCCATTGTTACTTGAGTAAGTAAGCCCGAGGGGATTGTCTTTACACCTAGCGCTCTAAGGTCTTAATGGTCTGGGAGTCGTTGGTCGAAAGCTCGTTAAGGTAGCATTGAAAAGCCTAAGGGAATAAGACATTGCATAGCTATGTGTATATAAAATAAAATAAAAAAATTGAATAAAATGGGAAATAAGAGCAAAAAGCCCCCGTAGATGAAAATAAAGCATAAGTATCCCATGTTAACCCTCGATATTGGTAATTGTTTGATTTTAGTTGAATCTAGCTTGTTTTTGGATTTCTTGAGTTTACACTGTATGATACCTTCGAAGAGACTTGTTATGTGTTAAATTTGATTTTATATCACATAACATTGTTGTGGAGCACACACGCACTATATTAGTGATAACAGTCTAAGATTTAATGATTGATTGGGAAATTATTGATTTGTTTTAATATGATGTATTATCATGTCTTCTTGATTTCTCTAAGGCCGGTTGAATAGATTTGTTTCTGTCATTAGTGTTGGATTCGTAGGCATGTAGATTAGTTGTATTGCATAGAATATAGTTGTTTTGTGCTCGAGGACTAGAACGATTTAAGTTTTGGGAATTTTGATAAGTGGATTTTATATACACAAATCAGTGTCCATTTCATACTTATCTGTTGCTAAATTCTTGTGTTCATGTTTGTTTTCATTTGTTTTATGTTATTTGATGTGTAGGATGGTTGTTGTGACATTTAACGTATATTTGTAGTTAATTGGGATGATTTAGAGTCAAATGGTAAAAATTTGGAAGAAACCATGAAGCTCAGCAAATGATTTAGCAAAATACACCCCCGCCGGGGTGGGCCTATTTGTAGTGTATACCCCCGTTGGGGCGGGGGGTCTTCATCAGAAACTAACAGAAGGATAGCCCGCTGGGGCGGGCCTATTTTAGCCTTGCACCCCCGCCGAAACGGAGGGTCTTCAACTCAGAGAACAGAAGCCTAGCCCGCCAGGGCGGGGGGTCCCAAATTCTGTCATTCCAAATGTGATGCTAATACTGCTGAAACTTGGATTTTTGAGTTTGCATAGCAATAGGACTCTAGTTGGCATGCAATTGAGCAGAGATTGTAGTTGTTAAACATATAACTACTACACAAACACAAGATGAGTTGGAGAAGGATTGTTTTGATCCGATTGACTCAAGGACTTCCAAGAGGACTTAAAGACACACGAAAAGGCTTATAAAAGGAGTAGAAACACAAGGATTAGAGGGAGAGATTAGGGAGAAAAGATGATTCCATTAGATTAGATTAGAGTAGATTAGATCAAAACACTAGTTCTAATTAGATTTAGAGATTGAAAAAACTTGGAGACCATTGAAGATTCAAACTAGGAACAAGGAGGGAGCTTCAAATCAACAGACAATTGATTATATTTTCTCATCTTCTTCTATCTTTGACTTTTATTTGTTTATTCAATTGTGGATTCTTAGTTTAAATTCAATAATCATGAACTAATTCTTTGTTTGAGATTACAATGGATCTTATTGTGTAGTTTATTTTAATATGCTTCGCTATCAATTATTATGTTCTATTGCGAGGATTGTCTATTGTGATTTGAACTTAATTGCTTAATTGCCTAGCTAACAATTACCGTGATAATCTATATAAACTCGAGAGATGAAGTATTAATTTAGATCTTATCATGATAATATGTGTTTGTGATTTCTGCATAGATGGAATTCATGATTTGTGTTTAGGATAGAGATATGCCTTTACTCCATATGTAATTTCATGGAGAACTTGTGTTTTAAATCCTTTTAATTATAATTCACATAGAGATATAGTGGATTAGTTAATTAGGGTGTCTTGTTTAATTCTATCATCTGTGGATTTAAGTGAGTATGGGTATTATGCATCGAGATGTGGTTTTATCTGCTTTAGTGTTCTTGATTAACAATTCAGGAGAATAATTGATGGGAAGTGTGTGAACTTAAATGAAGCAATAAGTGAAGTTGTGATCTTAAATCTCCTTAATCTTAATTTAACTAGTGGAATTTAATAGTAGTTTAATTTATAACATTAAATTCATTCGTTTAAATAAGATTGAGTTGGTTACGAGTTAGTACTTGGTGATTTTTATTAAATAATTCTCTATGGAAACGATACTCAACTTATCACTTTATTACTTGTTGTCCACGTATACTAACGTGTTGTGCGTAATTAGATTTTATCCAACAAGTTTTTGGCGCCGTTGCCGGGGAATTAGTTTAATATAATTTTTGCCAATATTAGCTTCAATCAAATTACTCTTAATTTAAACATTTTTTCTTCTTCTTTTTTTTTCTTTTTATTTAATTCTCTTTCTATTTTTCTCTCTTTTCAGGTACCATGGTTGGATGCAATTATCAATGGCCTTATTCGAATATGACTCAGCCAAGGGGAGCGGGGATTGATGGTCTCAATGTATTTTGTGCAATATCAGCGCAGCTTGAGACACTTTCAAGGAGGTTGGACGTTGTTGCAGCCCAACGTAATCGAAGTATAGCAGTTAATTACAATTATTGTGCTGGTAATCATCCGAGTCATTAATGCACCGTTAGTTTTGGGCCGGGACAACACGGTGGTGAATACCTCAACGATTATACATATGTTAATTATCATCAAGTTTGGGGGTATCACCCGGATTCGTCATGGAGCTATACTTATGAAGACCAATACTACACTCCAAATGCAACATACACACCGAAATTTTCATGTCCACCTTCATTGCCACAAGAAGAAAAGCCAAATTCGAGGGATGTAATATTGAAGGGCATATCAAACCTAGAGGAGATGAGGATTAGCCAAGAGCTGTCAACCCAAAATTTTAATAATCGGATGGAACAACTCGTCACTACCTCAACCAATGGTCCTCAATACATGGCTTCTGAGACTGAGATAGATAATTCAAGGTTGGAGGAATTGTGGTCCAAGTTCATAGCATCAAATGAGGAGAGAAAGATTAATCAAGAGAAGTCAACTCAGAATCTTCAGAACCAGATGGATCAAATGCTCAAAGCCCTGAACAACTGTCCTCAAAATAATTGGTGTTATGACGAGGATTCCGAGATTAATGAAGTGCCCGAGCCAAATCTACAATTGTATGAGCCACGATATGTTGAAAAAGAGGAGACAAGTGCGGATAATGAAAACAAGGTCGGTGAAGAGCTAACTATGAGTACTAACGAGGATGAGCCAATGTTATTAATGCCTCAAGTGCCTTCTCCACCAAAGTTCAAGGATCCGGTTAGATTTGCAAAACCTTTTTCGCTAGGTAGTCATGTTGTCGGCAATACTCCTTGTGACGTAAAAGTGAGTACAACTTCGAAGCCATGGTGCGTTGAGCTGGAGAAGATAGAAGAAGATATTGTTGTGTCTGACAAGCCTCAATGCCAGAATCTATTCGCAGACACACTGGAGAAAACACCTAGACGTTTGACGTTCTTGAATGTGATCTTATTTAAACAAAGAATGCTAGGTGACTTTAACTCGATAGCCATCATAAATGGGAACCTACCAAAAGCTACATTATTTTCGATGGATGGAGGGTTCCTCAATTATCGAAGAGGAATTGGATAGTGTTGACCAGACAAAGTCAGGCTGAAAGACTGTAAATCAAGCGCTGACTGGGAGGCAACCCAGGAATTTTTTTTATATTTAAATGCTTTCCTAGTTTATTTAGTAGATAAGAATCACGTTATATTCCAAATTTCTATTCTAATCCATGTTGTCTCTCTTCATTGTAGGTATTGGAGGTTCAATGGATAGGAAAATGATCGTCGCAGCCATCGCCACCATCACTTCACGCTTAGCTGATTACAGGGAAGTTCTCTTCTACTTATCGATATATTCTTACAATGAGGACATTATAATTGCTAAGTTTGGGGGAGTTTAGTTAAGTTCTTTATTGCATTTTAGTTTCATATTTATGTTATGTTATTTTGTATATGTTGTTAATTTAGTTTAGGTTCATTATTAAAAAAAATCAAATCAAAAATTCAAAATTAATATTTAGTTACTATGTTCATCTTGCATGATTCCAGTTGTTAGATAGTTCAGTTTATTTTGGCCAATGATGAGATTGGAATTGAGTAGACAAGTATAGCACTAATTATTAGAGCTTTGATGTGATTTCTTGTTATGAATTGAATCTTTTCCTGTTTGAAACTAGTATAATCAAGGTTAGCACGTTAGAAACAACCTTGTTGATTGATTGAGTTTAAATTAATACATAATGGGACTCTAAAGGATAATGTTAGTTTGAATGAAAGAATGTCAAGAATAAGTAGTGATGGCTAAAGTTAGACAAGAACCTAAGTTTGGGAGAATATTTGGGGTATATAAGCTATATTGTAAAAAAAAGAAAAGAAAAAAAGAAAGTATGAATAAACACCGTGGCGTGCTTGTCTAGTTTTGTGGCCTTTGTTACTTGAGTAAGTAAGCCCGAGGGGATTGTCTTTACACCTAGCGCTCTAAGGTCTTAATGGTCTGGGAGTCGTTGGTCGAAAGCTCGTTAAGGTAGCATTGAAAAGCCTAAGGGAATAAGACATTGCATAGCTATGTGTATATAAAATAAAATAAAAAAATTGAATAAAATGGGAAATAAGAGCAAAAAGCCCCCGTAGATGAAAATAAAGCATAAGTATCCCATGTTAACCCTCGATATTGGTAATTGTTTGATTTTAGTTTAATCTAGCTAGTTTTTGGATTTCTTGAGTTTACACTTTATGATACCTTCGAAGAGACTTGTTATGTGTTAAATTTGATTTTATATCACATAACATTGTTGTGGAGCACACACGCGCTATATTAGTGATAACAGTCTAAGATTTAATGATTGATTGGGAAATTATTGATTTGTTTTAATATGATATATTATCATGTCTTCTTGATTTCTCTAAGGCCGGTTGAATAGATTTGTTTCTGTCATTAGTATTGGATTCGTAGGCATGTAGATTAGTTGTATTACATAGAATATAGTTGTTTTGTGCTCGAGGACTAGAACGGTTTAAGTTTGGGGAATTTTGATAAGTGGATTTTATATACACAAATCAGTGTCCATTTCATACTTATCTGTTGCTAAATTCTTGTGTTCATGTTCGTTTTCATTTGTTTGATGTTATTTGATGTGTAGGATGGTTGTTGTGACATTTAACGTATATTTGTAGTTAATTGGGATGATTTAGAGTCAAATGGTGCAAATTTGGAAGAAACCATGAAGCTCAGCAAATGATTTAGCAAAATACACCCCCGCCGGGGTGGGCCTATTTGTAGTGTATACCCCCGTTGGGGCGGGGGGTCTTCATCAGAAACTAATAGAAGGATAGCCCGCTGGGGCGGGCCTATTTTAGCCTTGCACCCCCGCCGAAACAGAGGGTCTGCAACTCAGAGAACAGAAGCCTAGCCCGCCAGGGCGGGGGGTCCCAAATTCTGGCATTCCAAATGTGATGCTAATACTGCTGAAACTTGGATTTTTGAGTTTGCATAGCAATAGGACTCTAGTTGGCATGCAATTGAGCAGAGATTGTAGTTGTAAAACATATAACTACTACACAAACACAAGATGAGTTGGAGAAGGATTGTTTTGATCCGATTGACTCAAGGACTTCCAAGAGGACTTAAAGACACATGAAAAGGCTTATAAAAGGAGTAGAAACACAAGGATTAGAGGGAGAGATTAGGGAGAAAAGATGATTCCATTAGATTAGATTAGAGTAGATTAGATCAAAACACTAGTTCTAATTAGATTTAGAGATTGAAAAAACTTGGAGACCATTGAAGATTCAAACTAGGAACAAGGAGGGAGCTTCAAATCTACAGACAATTGATTATATTTTCTCATCTTCTTCTATCTTTGTCTTTTATTTGTTTATTCAATTGTGGATTATTAGTTTAAATTCAATAATCATGAACTAATTCTTTGTTTGAGATTACAATGGATCTTATTGTGTAGTTTATTTTAATATGCTTCGCTATCAATTATTATGTTCTATTGCGAGGATTGTCTATTGTGATTTGAACTTAATTGCTTAATTGCCTAGCTAACAATTACCGTGATAATCTATATGAACTCGAGAGATGAAGTATTAATTTAGATCTTATCATGATAGTATGTGTTTGTGATTTCTGCATAGAAGGAATTCATGATTTGTGTTTAGGATAGAGATATGCCTTTACTCCATATGTAATCTCATAGAGAACTTGTGTTTTATATCCTTTTAATTATAATTCACATAGAGATATAGTGGATTAGTTAATTAGGGTGTCTTGCTTAATTCTATCATCTGTGGATTTAAGTGAGTATGTGTATTATGCATCGAGAGGTGGTTTTATCTGCTTTAGTGTTCTTGATTAACAATTCAGGAGAATAATTGATGAGAAGTGTGTGAACTTAAATGAAGCAATAAGTGAAGTTGTGATCTTAAATCTCCTTAATCATAATTTAACTAGTGGAATTTAATAGTAGTTTAATTTATAACATTAAATTCATTCGTTTAAATAAGATTGAGTTGGTTACGAGTTAGTACTTGGTGATTTTTATTAAATAATTCTCTATGGAAACGATACTCAACTTATCACTTTATTACTTGTTGTCCACGTATACTTACGTGTTGTGCATAATTAGATTTTATCCAACAAGTTTTTGGCGCCGTTGCCGGGGAATTAGTTTAATATAATTTTTGCCAATATTAGCTTCAATCAAATTAATCTTAATTTAAACATTTTTTCTTCTTCTTTTTTTTTTCTTTTTATTTAATTCTCTTTCTATTTTTCTCTCTTTTCAGGTACCATGGTTGGATGCAATTATCAATGGCCTTATTCGAATATGACTCAGCCAAGGGGAGCGGGGATTGATGGTCTCAATGTATTTTTTGCAATATCAGCGCAGCTTGAGACACTTTCAAGGAGGTTGGACGTTGTTGCAGCCCAACGTAATCGAAGGATAGCAGTTAATTACAATTATTGTGCTGGTAATCATCCGAGTCATTAATGCACCGTTAGTTTTGGGCCGGGACAACACGGTGGTGAATACCTCAACGATTATACATATGTTAATTATCATCAAGTTTGGGGGTATCACCCGGATTCGTCATGGAGCTATACTTATGAAGACCAATACTACACTCCAAATGCAACATACACACCGGAATTTTCATGTCCACCTTCATTGCCACAAGAAGAAAAGCCAAATTCGAGGGATGTAATATTGAAGGGCATATCAAACCTAGAGGAGATGAGGATTAGCCAAGAGTTGTCAACCCAAAATTTTAATAATCGGATGGAACAACTCGTCACTACCTCAACCAATGGTCCTCAATACATGGCTTCTGAGACTGAGATAGATAATTCAAGGTTGGAGGAATTGTGGTCCAAGTTCATAGCATCAAATGAGGAGAGAAAGATTAATCAAGAGAAGTCAACTCAGAATCTTCAGAACCAGATGGATCAAATGCTCAAAGCCCTGAACAACTGTCCTCAAAATAATTGGTGTTATGACGAGGATTCCGAGATTAATGAAGTGCCCGAGCCAAATCTACAATTGTATGAGCCACGATATGTTGAAAAAGAGGAGACAAGTGGGGATAATGAAAACAAGGTCGGTGAAGAGCTAACTATGAGTACTAACGAGGATGAGCCAATGTTATTAATGCCTCAAGTGCCTTCTCCACCAAAGTTCAAGGATCCGGTTAGATTTGCAAAACCTTTTTCGCTAGGTAGTCATGTTGTCGGCAATACTCCTTGTGACGTAAAAGTGAGTACAACTTCGAAGCCATGGTGCGTTGAGCTGGAGAAGATAGAAGAAGATATTGTTGTGTCTGACAAGCCTCAATGCCAGAATCTATTCGCAGACACACTGGAGAAAACACCTAGACGTTTGACGTTCTTGAATGTGATCTTATTTAAACAAAGAATGCTAGGTGACTTTAACTCGATAGCCATCATAAATGGGAACCTACCAAAAGCTACATTATTTTCGATGGATGGAGGGTTCCTCAATTATCGAAGAGGAATTGGATAGTGTTGACCAGACAAAGTCAGGCTGAAAGACTATAAATCAAGCGCTGACTGGGAGGCAGCCCAGGAATTTTTTTTATATTTAAATGCTTTCCTAGTTTATTTAGTAGATAAGAATCACGTTATATTCCAAATTTCTATTCTAATCCATGTTGTCTCTCTTCATTGTAGGTATTGGAGGTTCAATGGATAGGAAAATGATCGTCGCAGCCATCGCCACCATCACTTCACGCTTAGCTGATTACAGGGAAGTTCTCTTCTACTTATCGATATATTCTTACAATGAGGACATTGTAATTGCTAAGTTTGGGGGAGTTTAGTTAAGTTCTTTATTTCATTTTAGTTTCATATTTATGTTATGTTATTTTGTATATGTTGTTAATTTAGTTTAGGTTCATTATTAAAAAAAATCAAATCAAAAATTCAAAATTAATATTTAGTTACTATGTTCATCTTGCATGATTCCAGCTGTTAGATAGTTTAGTTTATTTTGGCCAATGATGAGATTGGAATTGAGTAGACAAGTATAGCACTAATTATTAGAGCTTTGATGTGATTTCTTGTTATGAATTGAATCTTTTCCTGTTTGAAACTAGTATAATCAAGGTTAGCACATTAGAAACAACCTTGTTGATTGATTGAGTTTAAATTAATACATAATGGGACTCTAAAGGATAATGTTAGTTTGAATGAAAGAATGTCAAGAATAAGTAGTGATGGCTAAAGTTAGACAAAAACCTAAGTTTGGGAGAATATTTGGGGTATATAAGCTATATTGTAAAAAAAAGAAAAGAAAAAAAAGAAAGTATGAATAAACACCGTGGCGTGCTTGTCTAGTTTTGTGGCCTTTGTTACTTGAGTAAGTAAGCCCGAGGGGATTGTCTTTACACCTAGCGCTCTAAGGTCTTAATGGTCTGGGAGTCGTTGGTCGAAAGCTCGTTAAGGTAGCATTGAAAAGCCTAAGGGAATAAGACATTGCATAGCTATGTGTATATAAAATAAAATAAAAAAATTGAATAAAATGGGAAATAAGAGCAAAAAGCCCCCGTAGATGAAAATAAAGCATAAGTATCCCATGTTAACCCTCGATATTGGTAATTGTTTGATTTTAGTTGAATCTAGCTTGTTTTTGGATTTCTTGAGTTTACACTGTATGATACCTTCGAAGAGACTTGTTATGTGTTAAATTTGATTTTATATCACATAACATTGTTGTGGAGCACACACGCACTATATTAGTGATAACAGTCTAAGATTTAATGATTGATTGGGAAATTATTGATTTGTTTTAATATGATGTATTATCATGTCTTCTTGATTTCTCTAAGGCCGGTTGAATAGATTTGTTTCTGTCATTAGTGTTGGATTCGTAGGCATGTAGATTAGTTGTATTGCATAGAATATAGTTGTTTTGTGCTCGAGGACTAGAACGATTTAAGTTTGGGGAATTTTGATAAGTGGATTTTATATACACAAATCAGTGTCCATTTCATACTTATCTGTTGCTAAATTCTTGTGTTCATGTTTGTTTTCATTTGTTTTATGTTATTTGATGTGTAGGATGGTTGTTGTGACATTTAACGTATATTTGTAGTTAATTGGGATGATTTAGAGTCAAATGGTAAAAATTTGGAAGAAACCATGAAGCTCAGCAAATGATTTAGCAAAATACACCCCCGCCGGGGTGGGCCTATTTGTAGTGTATACCCCCGTTGGGGCGGGGGTTCTTCATCAGAAACTAACAGAAGGATAGCCCGCTGGGGCGGGCCTATTTTAGCCTTGCACCCCCGCCGAAACGGAGGGTCTTCAACTCAGAGAACAGAAGCCTAGCCCGCCAGGGCGGGGGGTCCCAAATTCTGGCATTCCAAATGTGATGCTAATACTGCTGAAACTTGGATTTTTGAGTTTGCATAGCAATAGGACTCTAGTTGGCATGCAATTGAGCAGAGATTGTAGTTGTAAAACATATAACTACTACACAAACACAAGATGAGTTGGAGAAGGATTGTTTTGATCCGATTGGCTCAAGGACTTCCAAGAGGACTTAAAGACACACGAAAAGGCTTATAAAAGGAGTAGAAACACAAGGATTAGAGGGAGAGATTAGGGAGAAAAGATGATTCCATTAGATTAGATTAGAGTAGATTAGATCAAAACACTAGTTCTAATTAGATTTAGAGATTGAAAAAACTTGGAGACCATTGAAGATTCAAACTAGGAACAAGGAGGGAGCTTCAAATCTACAGACAATTGATTATATTTTCTCATCTTCTTCTATCTTTGTCTTTTATTTGTTTATTCAATTGTGGATTATTAGTTTAAATTCAATAATCATGAACTAATTCTTTGTTTGAGATTACAATGGATCTTATTGTGTAGTTTATTTTAATATGCTTCGCTATCAATTATTATGTTCTATTGCGAGGATTGTCTATTGTGATTTGAACTTAATTGCTTAATTGCCTAGCTAACAATTACCGTGATAATCTATATGAACTCGAGAGATGAAGTATTGATTTAGATCTTATCATGATAGCATGTGTTTGTGATTTCTGCATAGATGGAATTCATGATTTATGTTTAGGATAGAGATATAACTTTACGCCATATGTAATCTTATAGAGAACTTGTACATTAAATCCTTTTTAATTGTAATTCACATAGAGATATAGTGGATTAGTTAATTAGGGTGTCTTGCTTAATTCTATCATCTATGGATTTAAGTAAGTATGGGTATTATGCATCGAGAGGTGGTTTTATCTGCTTTAGTGTTCTTGATTAACAATTCAGGATAGAGAATAATTGATGAGAAGTGTGTGAACTTAAATGAAGCAATAAGTGAAGTTGTAATCTTAAATCTCCTTAATCTTAATTTAACTAGTGGAATTTAAAAGTAGTTTAATTTATAACATTAAATTCATTCGTTTAAATAAGATTGAGTTGGTTACGGCTTAGTACTTGGTGATTTTTAATAAATAATTCTCTGTGGGAACGAAACTCAACTTATCACTTTATTACTTGTTGATCACGTATACTTGCGTGTTGTGCGTAATTAGATTTTACCCAACAACAAATGTCGTGCAAAATACGACAAAACATAGCTGAGAGTTTAAACACGAATATTGCCTTATAGACAATATCCACACTCAATGGAGTCCTCAGTATACAAACTCAAATTCAATCCTCATTACACTTGTTATCGCACTAAGTAGTGAGGACTGCTAAAACAACCATCTCGAACCATTACTACATTCCCCGACTCGTCCCAGCTATATTCTCATTTCTTAAAGAGAACAGTGAAAGAAAAGGGTGAGTTCAACTAGCCCAGTAAGAAATATTATGACTAAGATAATGCAGAATAAATTATCCTAGCCTTCAATAGTATAACAACTGATTGAATACAATAGACAACAAGTTTTAAATCAACAACTACAGCGGAATAAGCAATCCATTAGAAGAGTCAGGTAGAACATAATGTCTATTATCTCTTCTAGATTAAAAGTCTGTCGTTAATATTCCATTCCTGTAATACTCAACAACAGTTCTTTGTTATACCCAAGAAAAAAAGAACTATCATCACCTGTCTTCATCTAAACCACCAAAGATGTTAATTAAATCCACAATTCATATTTATAATCATGTAAATCAACAGTTTCTCCTTGCCACAAAGGCTTAATAGAACGTTTACTCAATATCCTTACCCTAAAGGCTAAAGATATTCAAATATAATAACAATGATCATACCAATCAGTTGTCTACCTTTGCACTATGGGCCAAAGATACTCAACTATAAAACCAATGGTCATGATCATACCAATCAATTGTCTGTCAGTGCACTACAGCCAAAGATATTCAACTGTTAACTAATGGTCATGATCCTGCCAATCACATCATCGAATTATCCATGCACTACGGGCCAAGGATATTCGTTATTCTCACTAGTGGTTATGATCATGTCATACACATGTCCATCTTTGCACGTAAGTCAAAGATGACTTTCATCACAATATAAGCATGAGGATGATGACAATGATATAAGCATTAATCAAACGAAATCAAGGATAAATATTAAAGACTTTAAATTTATCCAGAGTTTAAAAATATCCAAATTGTCAACATGATACTGCTTTGTGGAGTAAAATTCAAGAATAATATTCATTTAACAAAAATAATTTGGACAGAAAAGAATATATTTTTCGGGTAAATAGTACCCCATGAACCCGTGAATAGTACTTCGGGAATAGTACCTCGTGAATAGTACCCCCGACATGAAAAGTATCCCAAATACCCGAGTGAATAATATTCAGGTGAATAGTAATTTTAGTGAATAGTAATCTATGAATAGTAACTCATGAATAGTACTCTAACACGAAAAGTGTCCCAAATACCCGAGTGAGTAATACTAGAGTGAATAGTAATCGGGTGAATAGTAACCCATGAATAGTAATTCGTAAATAAAATACCAAATAAAATGATATTTCATGACGAGTGCAAAAGAAATGATATCCCATACGAGTATAATAGAATATACGAAACTGTAAATAAATTTTCACCCGCCATGCGGTAATCTACGTAGACAGATCATTTCCGTAATTTAATAAAGAATGAATACGAAAGGTCATTCACCATGCATGTGGTAGTCCGCGTAGATAGGTTATTCCAACAGAATAATAAAGAATGAAATAACAAAAGAATTCACCAGGCATGCGATAGACCACACAGACAGGTTATTCCCAACAGAATAATAAAGAATGGATTAACAGAAGAATTCTCCAGGCATGCGATAGACCGCACAGACAGGTTATTCCCAACAGAATAATAAATAATGGAATCAGGTCATGCGTAATACGCACAGACAGGATATTCTAACAGAATAATAAAGAATAGAACTAGGTCATGCGTAAATCGCACAGACATGATATTCCAACAGAATAATAAAGAATGGAATAACAGAAGAATTTCACCTTCGCATAGACAGGTTATTCCAACATAATAATAAAGAATGGAATAACAGAAGAATTTCACCATGTATGTGGTACTTCGCATAGACAAGTTATTCCAACATAATAATAAAGAATGGAATAACAGAAGCTCTCTTCATGAATACGAAAAAAATAATACCCCTTACCTCAAAAGAAGACTGGATACTAGAATAGTGAGGTAAAAGACTTCTCTTCTTCTTTCTCTCTATAATTTCTCTTTATAATAATTGGTCTATAGCTTTAGTGAATTGGTGAGAAATGAAGGAAGAATGAGCTTCTATTTATAGGAAAATATAGTTTTGATAATTGCACGTTTTGGGGCTTGAAATATTACAGTATAATACCTCCCTCTTTTTTTCATTTTTAATTTAGTCCTGCAAGTATTATCAAACTTGCACCACCTCCCCTAGTACTAAATCATATGAATCAATAGTTCTAGACAAGTGAAAAAATTAATTATAGTATAGTACCTTCATCTATACCTCCATTTTTAATTTAGTCATGCAAGTATTATCAATCTTGCACCAACTCCCCTAATAGTAAATCATGTGAATCAATAGTACACACATGTGAATACATAGTTATAAGCATGTGAATTAATAGCAATTAATTGCTCATTTATCCGATTAATTACCCGATTGGTCAATATAACTTCCAGACATCAATTATTATCGAAATAAATGTCGATTTTCACTAACACTAATAATTTCCACACAATGGAACTATCAATTTCATCTTTAATCAACATGAACTTATTCATCATTAATATTATAACGCACAATATTTAACAACCAGGTCGTTCCCAGGAAACAGGGGGCTTTCTGATAAGGATTTCTCCTTATTGGCGTGCAATTAGATGATCAAACGTCTCCTTGACAGAACTTCTAGACATTGTCAATATTGCAAATAATAACATGAATAACTTTGTCGTCTCAATTATTGATTAATAATATAACATATTAAGCAGATGATATTGTGACAATAATTGAATCAATAATATGAGAGATATGATGCAGCAATTACTGTAGCAATAATTGAGTATAACTTAGTGACTTTTCACGTAAGCATCAATAATCAATACCGAGTGCTACTATGCAACCACGCGTATTACTGTACTTTTACCATCGATTATTTTAAGACAACTTACTTACTTTGAAAAATTTTCACATATCACTATTAACTTTAACCTTTTATCAATTTAACTATTTACTAAATAGAATAATAATTATAAAAATTGAATACTTTTATTTCATAAAATTCGGGGTCTCACAATCTCCCCTCCTTATGAAATTTTGCTCTCAAAATTTACGTATCTGGTAGTTCGAAGAGATGAGAATACCTTGCTTTCTTTTCGGATTGTACCTTCCCGATTATTTCCTATGTATTATGATTTTCCCATTGCTCATCTCCTATATTTCAGATATCATTCTAGAATATAGTTTCAAAATAAAGGTTAATTAACATGCCACACATTATTCCTATACTCTGACCGACCAATTAAATAACAAATAACTTAGGTAGGTCATACTAACGAAGGAATTACCTGTCTCTCCCCTCCTAGTTCTAGTCTCAAATCTCAACCAGGGATCATATCCTTAAGCTTTAATACCAACTGTGATGCCCCCAAAACAGGTATACAGCACCCATCTTGGGTCGCCACTTACATGGTACATAAATTCAAATACAAACTTAATTATACAACTATCGTGCAACATATGACAAAACATAGCTGAGAGTTTAAAAACGAATATTGCCTTCTACACAATATCCACACTCAATGGAGTCCTCAGTATACAAACTCAAATTCAATCCTCATTACACTTATTATCACACTAAGTAGTGAGGACTGCTAAAACATCCATCTCGGACCATCACTCCATTCCCCAACTCGTCCCATCTATATTCTCATTTCCTAAAGAGAACAGTGAAAGAAAAGGGTGAGCTCAACTAGCTCAGTAAGAAATATTATGACTAAGATAATGCAGAATAAATTATCCTTAGCCTTCCACGGTATAACAACAGATAGAATACATTAGACAACAAGTTTTAAACCAACAATTGCAGTGGAATAAACAATCTATTAGAAGAGTCAAGTAGAACGTAATGTCTACTATCTCTTCTAGACTAAAAGTCAATCGTTAATATTTCATTCCTGTAATACTCAACAACAGTTCTTTGTTATACCCAAGACAAAAAGAACTATCATCACCGGTCTTCACCTAAACCACCAAAGATGTTAACTAAATAAATAATTCATATTTATAATTATGTAAATCAACAGTTTCTCCTTGCCACAAAGGCTTAATAGAACGTTTACTCAATATCCTTACCCCACAGGCTAAAGATATTCAAATGTAATAACAATGATCATACCAATTAGTTGTCTACCTTTGCACTACGGGCCAAAGATATTCAACTATAAAACCAATGGTCATTATCATACCAATCAATTGTATGTCAGTACACTACGGCCAAAGACATTCAACTGTTAACTAATGGTCATGATCCTGCAAATCACCTAATCGAATTATCCATGCACCACAGGCCAAGGATATTCGTTATTATCACCAGTGGTTATGATCATGTCATACACCTGTCCATCTTTGCACGTAAGCCAAAGATGACTTTCATCATAATATAAGCATGAGGATGATGACAATGATATAAGCATTAATCAAACGAAATCAAGGATAAATATTAAAGACTTTAAATTTATCCAGAGTTTAAAAATATCCAAATTGTCAACATGATACTGCTTTGTGAAGTAAAATTCAAAAATAATATTCATGTACCAAAAATAATTTGGGCAGAAAAGATATATATTTTTCGGGTAAATAGTACCCCGTGAATAGTATCTTGTAAATAGTACTTCGGGAATAGTACCTCATGAATAGTACCTCGACATGAAAAGTACCCCAAATACCCGAGTGAATAATATTTAGGTGAATAGTATCCTGTGAATAGTAACTCGTGAATAGTATTCCGACATAAAAAGTGCCCCGAATACCCGAGTGAGTAATACTAGAGTGCATAGTAACTGGGTGAATAGTAACCCGTGAATAGTAACTCGTAAATAAAATACCAAATAAAATGATATTTCATGACGAGTACAAAAGAAATGATATATCGTACGAGAATAATAGAATATAGGAAATTGCAAATGGATTTTCACCCGCCATGCGGTAATCCACATAGACAGATCATTTCCATAATTTAATAAAGAATGAATACGAAAGGTCATTCACCATGCATATGGTGGTCCGCGTAGACAGGTTATTCCAACAGAATAATAAAGAATGGAATAACAAAAGAATTCATCAGGCATGTGATAGACTGCACAGACAGGTTATTCCCAACATAATAATAAAGAATAGAATAACAGAAGAATTCACCAGGCATATGATAGACAGCACAGATAGGTTATTCCCAACAGAATAATAAATAATAGAACCAGGCCATGCGTAATACGCACAGACAGGATATTCCAATAGAATAATAAAGAATAGAACCAGGTAATGCGTAATCCGCATAGACACGATATTCCAACAGAATAATAAAGATTAGAATAATAGAAGAATTTCACCATGTATGCGATACTTCGCATAGACATGTTATTCCAACATAATAATAAAGAATAGAATAACAGAAGAATTTCACCATGTATACGGTACTTCGCATATACAGGTTATTCTAACATAATAATAAAGAATGGAATAACAGAATCTCTCTTCATGAATATGAAAGAAATAATACCCCTTACCTCAAAAGAAGACTGGATACTAGAATAATGAGGTAGCAGACTTCTCTTCTTCTTTCTCTCTATAATTTCTCTCTATAATAATTGCTCTATAGCTTTAGTGAATTAGTGAGAAATGAAGGAAGAATGAGCTTCTATTTATAGGAAAATATAGTTTTGATAAATGCACATTTTGGGGCTCGAAATATTATAGTATAATATCTCCCTCTTTTTCTTCATTTTTAATTTAGTCCTGCAAGTATTATCAAACTTGCACCACCTCCCCTAATAGTAAATCATGTAAATCAATAGAAAATCATGTGAATCAATAGTTCTAGACATGTGAAAAAATTAATTATAGTATCTTCATCTATACCTCTATTTTTAATTTAGTCATACAAATATTATCAATCTTGCACCAACTCCCCTAATAGTAAATCATGTAAATCAATAGTACACACATGTGAACACATAGTTATAAGCATGTGAATTAATACCAATTAATTGCTCATTTATCCGATTAATTTCCTGATTTGTCAATATAACTTCCAGGCATCAATTATTATTGAAATAAATGTCGATTTCCACTAACACTAATAATTCCCACACAATGGAACTATCAATTTCATCTTTAATCAACATGAACTTATTCATCATTAATATTATAACGCACAATATTTAACAACCAGGTCGTTTCCAGGAAAGAGGGGGCTTTTCGATAAGGATTTCTCCTTATTGGCGCGCAATTAGATGACCAAACCTCTCCTTGATAGAACTTCTAGACATTGTCAATATTGCAAATAATAACATGAATAACTTTGTCGTCTCAATTATTGATTTAATAATATAACATATTATGCAGATGATATTGTGATAACAATTGAATCAATAATATTAGAAATATGATGCAACAATTACTATAGCAATAATTGAGTATAACTGAGTGACTTCTCACGTAAGCATCAATAATCAATATAGTCTGCTACTATACAACCACGCGTATTACTGTACTATTACCACCGATTATTTTATGACAACTTACTTACTTTGAAAATTTTTCACATATCACCCTTAACTTTAATCTTTTATCAATTTAGCCATTTACTAAATAGAATAATAATTATAAAAATTGAATACTTTCATTTCGTAAAATTTGGGGTCTCACAGGCTAGCCAGTCCGTCATCATCATGGATCCTGGAACCATATCCCCCATAAACTGTGTGGCGCGAGTCTGAGCTCCAATGGTACGAGGGAACCACCAATGCTGGAACATCTCCTGAGTGAAAGGACCCTCTGACAATGTGAAACCGTCAACCCACAACAATGGGATATCAATGACGGGTGACTGCAAAACAGGCCAATAACGCCTGGCAGGAGGCAAGATCGGCATGTGAATCTCTCTTGTAGTGCTCCTAATAGCACGCTCTCCTAAATAGAGCTCCCATCCACCATCTGTAAAGAGAGGAATCCTACGGGTGGAAAAAACGTACTCAACTTCAGTCGGGTACCCATCCTCAAATCCAAAACTCAAGTGCTCCCTAGAGTAGGGAACCCATGTGATGACATCCACTGTCAACAACTCCAACTGTAGGCGGCAATGAGTGAAACCCTCAGCAACAGGGACCTCCACCAGTATGGAATGATGCCATATCCGTCCTCATGGATAGGTGTCTAAACCTAGCACGCTCATAGGACGCAAACATGGAAGCCTCTCATAGGCCCAAAACTGCCAACACAAAGGCAACATCTGCTGTCAGTCGACACTCTTAACCTATATATGGGAAAAGACAAGAGAAATACTCACCAGCAGAAATGGGTAGAATCCTAACCAAGCCTCGGTCAGGCCCTGCAATCTCATGCGTATTCCCCTGAGGAAGTAGGTAAAGGTGTAGGAACCCCAATCATAATCTCCTATACGGTCCACGTGTCGAGTGGCGCTGATCAAAGCGAAGGATACTGTAGAAGAGTTATCTGCTATGAAGCAGCCCCTAATGATCATCAGGAACAATCGCCGAAGAATGTGATCCCTGACTCTCACATCATCGGGTATAGGCTCACTCAACAGCCCGCTCATAGCATCTACGCTCAAAGGACCTGTACGAATAGTCCTGCCCATGAGCGCTTCCGCCGGAACTCCCAACAAGGATCTGACAGCAGTAGGGGTTATATTCGTTGTGCAAGGCACTGGATCCCCTCCAAACTCCATACCTGTGATAAATCGCTAATCCATCGGCGTCATCATCACCCCACAGTCCAGCAAATGGAGTGACTGAGTCTAGTGAAACCACTGCTCAAACAATGCCCTGAGGTAACCCCAGGGACAGCGACGGGGAAGAGTGGAAAAGAACATCCCAAATCCCCAGCCATACACAATCTCTCTATAGTCATCATGCAGAGCCTGATACATAGAGTGGATGCTGAACCAATTCCCTCGAGGTTATGTAAAGCCAGGGACCTAAATCAAAAGCAGATCAACATCAGAACCCTTTGCTCCTCAACAATAGGAAATAAGGAAGATTAAAGATCTAACTTCATACCTCGTTTGCGTCCAGGTAGACTGAAGGATGCCGACTCAAGTCACCCAGAAGATCTAGGTTCACCACTTGAATACCTGGCAAATCCCTATGGGGAACACGTGCAGCCGGAGCAGGAACCTCAATCGATACATCCTCCTCCTCATCCTCGACATCCGGTACTTCAACCCGGATAGGACGTATCACCGCCTCCACCAAACGATGAGGCTGTCTAACAGAACGGGGTCGAGGTACTTCAGAAGCCCTCCTCCATACACCAGAAGTGGTCCTGTGGGAACTACTCGGCTGATCTGGATCCATAATATCTGGATAACAAGTCTCCAAATCACCTCAGAAAGAGTATGGTAAATTCTTACCTGGAGCTTTTCAAAATGCATTTTATGATTACATGAATGAATGCATTGTTTTAACGTACATCTACAGTATAGTTAAAAATGCATGACTACCCAATGCCTACGTTTTGAAAAATTTGCCATAGATCCCTTTGTAAATGGGACTATCCACATGCACATAGGTATGACTAGGTGGCCATTCAGTAGCACACCTACCAACAGTCATATACATCTTATATGCATTAATACATCACAGTAAAAAATCTGTAAGTGTAGTTTAATTACCATGGTTATTTTACTTTCTACCTTTACTCATTTGTCCTCAAATAGGATAAGAAATGACAGTAAAAGGTACCAATTTGACTGCTTCAAAAGTCAAAAAATTTCACATCATTATGTTCAGCCTAGGTTTAATACTAACATTTACTATGTTGAATATTTTTTTATCATATCATATCAGCATGCATATTCACTACTATATGTCTAAGTGCATTTCATGTGATAAGTCATTTTCCAACAGATAGAAATTGGAAAATAATACAAGCATATGTTACCAGGACAGTGAAGAACGCTTGTACGGTGACAAAATATGCAGAAAGTTGCCCGAACTCAGCAAGTCTGAAGAGAAGCTCTCAGATTTCCTTTGTCGCGCAGCTTGAAAATGACTTATGAAAGCAACCCGCAGGAAATACATACCAACGGTTGGCCGCAGGTCCACTTGCGGCTGCTGCAGGTGTACCTGCGGCACCCCTATGTGGGTCCCACACCTCTGGCTCGCTCCAGTTAGAGTTGCAAAGGAGGTCTCACAAGCTAAAAAGGCCAAATCAGGAATAAAAATGCTACGCGATTGAGCGGAATAGCCTGGAATCCTGGTTTTCATGGGCCACAATCTGGTCCCACATCTCACTCATTGGTATTCGCCTGCATACAAGGTATACTATACCAATGGCCTCAGCTTTTACAATGCTTGCTCGGTAATACCTCACAAAGGTCTGATGTCGTCAATGCAGGGTCACAACCCTAGACGTATCCCTGACGGGGGTTACAACGTCGAAGTTATAACATAATGAACCTTCCCCAGCAAGGGATACAACGCTGAAGTTATGAAATAACGATGTATCCCCAGCGGGGGTTACAATGCCGAAGTTACGAATCATCTACGTATCCCCGGCGGGGGTTACAACGCAATTCAACCATTGATGCACAAATCAATGAAGGTCAAGCAGCCTTGACGTTATCTCAGCTGATGGCAAGTAAACCCATCGAAGCAACCTTCCACAGCAAGGGTCACAGAGCGATGCAACCATTGATACACACATCAATGAACGTCAAGCAGCCTTGACAATGCACCCAACAGGGATCTATTCGATGATATACACATCAGCGAAGGTCAGGCAACCCTGACGATACATACTGTTGGCAGTAACTCCAACAAAATTGTGGTACATGCTGGTGATACAAGCCAGAGAAGACCATCCTCATCGGAGAGGACGAATGATGGAATATGTTATACACATCCTCAAACTGACAAAGCTTTATCCCCACAAATCTCTTGTACACAAGAGGTACCTCTATGGAGTAAAAGTTTATATCTAGGATTCAAGACTTTGGTGATAGCCCCAACGTCAACATCCTTGAAGACTTGGATCGCATGTCCAAGGCATCACTGATTGTCATCCCAACAGGATTAACCGGCAATCATTTCATTCATACATCATACATTTGCATCATGTTGCTGCACAAAGCATCATGTTTATCTTGTTGCATTTCAAGTGTCTAGGATTCTTTATCATATCCATGCCTTGCACTGCATAAATATGATAAAGAGGGGCATCTGCAGACACTCGAAATTTTTTGCACACCTGTTACTGACATTGCAGGAGGGCAGATTCATTTTTCAGAGATAACCCTGGAAGACAGCTCATATCCATTTCGGATACTACCGGAAGTTCAGTTTCAACCCCGGAACACACACCGGAAGGACCATTTCCAACCTTGGAGATAACCCCGAGTTTCGTCCTTGGCGATAACCCCAAGGAATGTTGTTGCAGTTCCGGCGATAACTCCGAAAATACTTTTTTTAAATACATGCTATCAACTTCAATCAGACCTCCTGCCGAGGCACTCACACCTCAGTCCCGGAGCTAAGACCAGGCGGACAAGAACTTTCACAGATGACCTTACGATATTCAAACACTTGCAACAGTCCAATCTCATATGTAACCCTGAGCAACATCTGCTTTCAACTCAAACAAGAGATAACCCCGGTGAGGACTTAAACGTCATCTTGCAATCTAACCACATGCGCGTCGTCTTAACACTTCATACATACAGACATACAACAATGTTCTACAAGAACCAAGGAGTTCCAATCCCGAGTGACTATTACGCGTGGCAGCACACCAGATAGAATTTGAAGCTTGAAGACCATGGGCATGGTCCCCTCTTCTTGACTTCGTATAACCTCTAATCCATGTCACTGCGTACCTCTCGACACAAGCATTCCGAAGATGGTCTTATATACCTCGTTTGGATGCTCAGATTGAAGTTCTGCAAGTTCGAGTGGACATTACAGTGCACGAGTGCACGTACTTCGAGACAACGAGACCCGCAAAACTCAGGGCACCCCGGCAGCCGCAGGTGCAACTGCGGCTGCTGCAAGTACACCTGCGGCTCCCCCCTCTATAAATAGATGGCTTGGGGTGGCCATTTTGAAAAAAGAGAGAAGCGAGGAAGCCCTGTTCAATTTTCTCCGTAGACATCCATATTGAGTGCTTGCTCTTTTTAAACACCTGTTAGCTCACATATAGCTATACATTTACCGGCGGGAGCTAAGTGTTTATCCATATAGAGTCATAGAAGTCTACATTAGCAGCCCACTGTAAGTCTTCTCACACTCTATAAAGCCTTTCTCTTCATCTTTGCACACACTATTCTACACATTGACAGTCGTGTTATGTCCGTTTACCCGGATTTCGATCCGTGGTTTACATTTTTGTCTGTATATATATATACTTATATATGTATATATTTATATATAGAATAACATTATCGAGTTAAGCCTCGATTGAGCCTGGATTTTACATCCGGTACGTTTACTACTTATATATATATATATATATATATATATATATATATATATATATATATATATATATATATATTTACATTTCTATCAGGCCTGGAGTTTACTTCGAGGCCTTTTACTGTTTTATTTACATTTAGTCTCGCCTGGAGTTTACTTCGTGGCGGTTGATCGCATTTACTGCTTTATTTACTTTTCTGATCCCCATGGAGTCGCTTCGTGGTGGTTCATCATGTCCATATATATATATATATATATATATATATATATATATATATATATATATATATATATATATATATATATATATACCAATTTTATATATTTACATTTTCGATCCCCCATGGAGTTGCTTCGTAGTGGTAGATCATATCTGTATATATATATATATATATATATATATATATATATATATATATTTATACAGCTTTTATATATATAACTGCTTACTACTTTCCATACAAACTGTGGCATCATGTGAGCCTAGGAATCATGTGATCACAGATTCAGGCTACTGAATCTAGATTCGGTTCCCGTGATGGACATTTTTTAGCTGTAAGCAGCTTGTACATTATTTACAGTGTCTGAATTTCCTTGGATGGTTGTCATGCCCATAAGGAGTTCGGCACTGCTGTATATTATTTTCTAGAAGATGCTTCGCATCTCAAAAATAAAATCAAACAAACCGAACATTTTAATAATAAAATAGAAGTATGAAAAGGTCTCAATTCCTATTGAGCACAGGGTTTGAAAAAATCTCTTTTACAAAACTTTATTACTATATCCTGTTTAAAACTGAATTTTTCTATAAATTCAAACCATTTGTATATAGGTGCGAATGAGGCCTCGCACTACTTCCAAATAATTGTACATTGATCCACACACATACACACATTCATATAACAGTTTCTTAAAAAGTGGCGGTCACCATGGCAACACGGATGTCGGGGGTTGCCTAACACCTTCCCTCCGCATAATCAAGCCCCCGAATCCAAATGAATCTCGGTTTCACAGACCCATTTAGCAGTGTCATATCACTGTGTCAATGTACAAACCTTTTCGGTTACGTTGGTTCAACCAGTTAAAAATACCAACTAGCGACTCTTAAAGTCAAATCGTCGACATTACACATGTCGGACCTTTTTCACTTGTTTTTTCAAACAAATCTCACCTAACATGAGAACACCAAAGAACAAGTAACGAAAAGGGACACGTAAAAATCCCAACGTCGACAGGTTCCATACATGTACACAAACTTTATAAACACTTTGATAGAAATTTTCAAATCAAATTTACAAGAATTTAGTAAAATTTCTATGATTTACCAAAGTTTGAAATTAAGGATTCAAATAAGAATTTTACCTTATATGAAGCTTAGTTTTCTTAGTTTCTACCTTCTAGAATTGCTGGACTCCTCCTTAAATAACAAGCAACTCACACTCTAATTCTCGGAAATCAACAGGCAATTTACAGTAACGGGGAAATGAAAATGGAGCTGAATTCTTATAGAGCAATGGCGGACTTGTTAATGGGTTTACACTAAGGTTGGAATCCATGGTGTAGAAGAAGAAAACAATGGTTATCAAAGAGTTGCTCAACCACCACTCCTCGATAATTTTCCTAGCCAATCATCACCTAGCTTAAGGTTACTATTCAATGTTCTACAGTGCAAATAAAGGAGATATAGGGTACTGTTGTCAACTGATTTGGGACAAGGCTTTCTAATACTCAGTATTTAGTTCCTATGTAGTTATTTTAATTCCCTTTTTGGTTTCCTCATGTGTTTTTAGTGTACAAATGTTACTACATAATGAAAAAGTTAGGAAATAAATATGTACCCATATCATATAATCCATGTACATTGGGTTCATATAATTTAATATTTAATGCAGATCAAATAAGACAGTTAAGTGTTATTAACCGGGTATTCTCCACAGATATTCCTAGTACTCACATAACCACATTATGACATTATACAATATTAAATGTATGTTTTAAAACATTTAATTACTTTTAGAATTTCTGAGATACGCAGTTAATTAATTATTTCTATATTAAAATGTCACACATGATTTTATTGTGCTACTTGGTACTTCATGCCATTAAATATACTCTTATCATATGATTTTAATGATGTCACACATTACAATAATGTTCCATATCATTTTTGCAGTTATAACAAATTTTTCCCTGACTGGCCACTGGCGCAACTGCGCCAATTTGTACTACACGAAGGGTGCAGCTGTGCCGGTCCCTAGCAGTGTCAACTTGGTTTAGCTTCATGCCAGTTCCAAACTCTATCATCATACTAGTTTCACATAGCATGAATTAAATCCCAAATTGATAATACTACTAGTTAAAGATCTTATTCATTTCATGCATGGAGTTATACAATTACACGTAATTAATCTTTCTCTTATTAAACCGTTTCTTTCTTAATTCACTTAATGATTTTCTCAGTCCTTTATTATGCCACACTAGGAAATTCTTATAAGCTTTACATTAAGCTCTTCACCAATCTCACCACATTACTTTACTGTCGTAGCGTTTAACATTTAACTTAATTGAATAGAATTTCTATAAACCACTCCACAATAATATTTATTTATACTCAAGTAAATACTAAACTTTCATTAATTTATTTATTAATTATATTCAAAAATTCTCGGGTATTACAGTCGAAGACAAACCCAAAACAAACCTTGATCCAACAACCACAATCAATATCGGAACCTCAAAAAATCCTAAAGAAATCCAGATAGGCAACGACCTTACCCCAAACTAAAGAATCGACCTGATTGAACTCATAAATCAGTTCCAGGATATATTTACATGGTCACATGAATATATGATCGACGTGTCTATTGACATTGTCATCCACCGACTGCCCATTAAAGAGGGATTCAAGCCCGTCAAACAAAAACTCATGAGACTGAAACCTGAATGGAGTTTAAAGGTCAAAGAAGAAGTTATCAAGAAATTCAAAGCAAGCATTATCATGGTATCAACCTACCCTGAATGGGTATCTAATATAGTTCATGTGCCTAAGTCTGGAGGGAAGGTACGAGTATGCATGGACTACCAGGATTTGACAAAAACTTGTCTCAAAGATAACTTCCCAGTACCTTCCATCCACATACTGATAGACAAGACGACGTAGTATGGCATGTACTCTTTTGTCGACTATTTCGCCGGATACCACCAAATCATGGTTGCCAAAGAAGATTGGGAACAATAGCCTTTATCACCCCCTGGGGAACATTCTATTATAGGAGTTTGTCTTTCAGCCTTATCAATGTTGGTGCCACCTATCAGCAAGTCATGAAGGCCCTTTTTCATGACATGATGCATAAGGAGATAGAGGTTTATGTGGATGATATCATTGTTAAATCCAGAAAGGAAGATGACCACGCCGACCATCATAGAAAGTTATTCAATCGACTTCGCAAATACAACTTAAAGCTAAATCCAGCCAAGTGTGCCTTTGGTGTCAAATCCGATAAATTATTGGGGTTCCAGGTAAGCAACAGGGGCATTGAGCTGGATCCCGCCAAGATTAAAGCCATCATTGAGATTCATGTACCCCAAACAGAAAAAGAGATACGGGGATTCCTTGGGAGAATCAATTTCATAAGTAGATTCATCTCTCAACTCACTGCAACTTGTGAGCACATCTTCAAGCTAGTGAGGAAAAATTCCTCCAAAAATGGAATGAAGATTGTCAAAAAGCCTTCCTCTCCATCAAAAAGTAACTGGTGGAAGCTCTTGTTTTGGTACTGCCAAGAGACAAAGTTTCCTTGTTCATATACATATCAGTAAATACTAATGCTATGGGTTGTATGCTGGGACAGAAAGATGATAGAGGCAAGGAAAGATCTATCTATTACCTCAACAAAAGATTCAGCAGCAGTGAGCAGAAGTACACCCTGATTGAAAAGACCTATAGTGCTTTAGTGTGGGCCGCCATGAGGTTACAACATTATCTCCATGGTCACACAACCTATCTTATATTCACATGGATCCTCTAAAATACATATTCAACAAGCCCATGTTAAATTATTGATTGTCCAAATGGCAATTAATCCTCCAGCAATTCAACATCATCTACGTGACTCAAACGTCCATCAAAGGTCAATGAATTGCAGATCAATTGGTTAAAGCACCATCACAAAATTTTGAACCCTTGGAAACTTGTTTCCCAGATGATGAGATAATGACAATTCAGCAAAACCATCGAGAAGATACAAGCCAATTCTGGAAACTGTACTTCGACGGGGCTGTAAACATGGAAGGTGCAGGGGTAGGGGCAGTCCTTGTCTCTATTTTGGGAGAACAATATCCCATGTCCATCAAAATGCAGTTTGTCAACACCAACAACACAACCGAGTATGAAGGCTATATAATGAGATTGAAACTATCTCAATCCATGAGTATCCAACGGTTAGTAGTTTTTTGGAGATTTTGAGTTGGTCACCAAGTAAACCACAGGGGCGTATCACACTAAAGAATTGCATTTAATGCCCTACCATCGGCAGGTTATCAAGATAGCTATGGAATTCGAAGAAATAGCCTTCATCAATATTCCTCGGAACAGAAATGATTTTGCGGATGTACTAGCAACTCTCGCTTCCTTAATCAACATATCTACAAGGGGAGGAATCTCAAATAACAAATTTACAAGCTAGAAGGCACCAGCCTATGGGAATTACATTGGAGAATTATCGGATGAATTAATTCCCTTCAAAAAGTCTTGGTATCAGGATATAATAGAATATCTCTGAGATAGATCTACGCCCACTAGGGCAAGCTAAGTTGAAAGAAAGTGAATCTATAAAATAGCTATGAAAATCTATCTAAACGAAGATGCACTCTACAAAAGAGATGCTGGAATAGGCCTATTAAGATGCCTAAACAAAGATCAATACCAAAGGCTTATGGATGAAATCCTTGGTGGAGTATGTGGTCCACACATGAGCAGTCATTTGCTTGCCAAGAAAATATTAAGAACAGGGCATTAATAGATCTCTCTCAAAGTTGACTATGATGATCACGTCAGGAGATGTTATCAATGCCAAGTTCATGGAAATGACATCCACGCTTCTCCAAATGAACTGCACAATATAAGTTCATCATGGCTCTTTTCCATATGCGGGATAGAAGTGATCGGGCCAATCGAGTCCAAATCCAGCAATGGTCACCGGTTTCTCTTCACCGTGATCGACTACTTCACCAAATGGGTTGAAGCTACCTCCTTTCCCAAAGTCACTAAGGACATAATCATTGGGTTCTTTAGAAAAAATATAATCTGTCGATACAGACAACTAAAGGTGATCGTATAAGACAATGCTAAGAATCTGAACAATCAGATGATGAAGGAATTATGCAGTAAATTCCACATCAAACATCTTAATTCCGTTATTTATCATCCCAAGATGAATGGTGTTGTTGAAGTGGTCAACAAGAATATCAAAAAAATCATTCAAAAGATGTCAGTCAATCACAAAGGGTGGCCTGACTTATTGCCTCTAACTCTGTTAGCCTATAGAACGTCAATGCGCACTTCTACTAGCACTACCCTCTACGCATTGATCTATGGCATGGAAGCAGTGCTCCCCATAGAAATGAAAATGGAATCATTAAGAGTGTTGATAGATGCTCAGATGGAAGAGGATCAATGGATGCAAGAGCGGTACCACCAACTATCTCTGATAGATGAGAAAAGGGAAGCAACCATCTTCCATGGTCAGCTATATTAACAAAGGATTGCTCGGTCCTACAACAAGAAAGTCTGGGTTAGGCAATTCAAAGAAAATGACTTGGCTCTAAAGAAGATTCTCAACAATCAAGATGAAGCTAAAGGAAAATTCTCCTCAAATTGGGAAGACCCTTTCATTATCAAAGAAGTGTTGATGGGAGGAGCCTCAAACTGCAAGAAATGGATAGGGAAGAATTCCCCCACCTCATCAATTCAGACACCGTGAAAAGGTACTATGTCTGAATTACCTGTAAACCAACATCCTAGTTCTAAAGAAAAAAATCAATCAAAGTGATTCAGGTATTCACTACAAAGCCGAAACTATGGAAGACCTGATCTCCTCTCTACGGGAGTACGTATGCAGCCATCTATGGTGCGGTCAAACCAAATCAAACAAAAATCCAAAACACTTACCCAAATAAACACTTCCCAAACCGTTCAAGCAAAGCCTAAACTACGGAAGACCTGATCTCCTCTCTAAAAGAGTACGTAGGTAGCCATCTATGGTGCGGTCTAACCTTCAAATGAAAAGGCAAAATCCCTTTCCTTCACTCAAAAACTCAAGGGAATACCAGTCTCAAGACATCAAACCATACATAAAACCCATGAAGCCTCCACAATCAACGAACCCTTCTGAGAGACTCTCCGACATATCAATGTCATCCCATCAAAAAGTAGCGCGGATACATCAAGAAAGTCAATGTCAAAGAAAATGGATATCATCGAGCAAAGATCAAAACATATTCAAAAGGAAAGTGAATCAAAATATATTTCCTTGTCATATAATATTGTTTAATATATACAATGTATCTTATACATGACAAAAATGGCTAACCTAGTCTATGCAAGAAAATGAAAGCTAGTCTATAAACCCGCGGTCAAACGGGTCAGCAAATCTAACATTGCATCCCTCTCTGAAGATGGAGGTGCATCTCTGAGCTCCTAGCATGCAGTCTCAATACGAGCTAAAAGATCTGCAGCATCCTGTAGAATACAGCCATGATCATCCATAAATGCACCCATATCTGTGACAATATCCTCCACATAGGATCTAAGAGCAGTATTATCAGCTACAGCAGCATCCCTGGTAGCTCGGGCCTCATCTTTCTCAACAAAAGCGGCATCCCGGCTAGATAGGGTTGTCAACATCAATGCCCTCACCTGATCCCTCTCAAAGGTCAAAAGACGAATCATCTGCTCTAAAGACTCTACAGAAGGTGGGGCAATAACAGCTGAAGAGTTAGGAATGTCACTAACTAGAGCTACTGTTAAACTAGTAAATAACTCATCCTCTATGGGAGAAACAGGATCCTCCCTAGGCTCCTCCTCATCCAAATAAACAACCATGGATGATGCAATGTCTACCTCTAGCCACGCAGAATACTTCAAGGAACGACCCGGATGACTCAATGAAAAATTAACCCTCTCCCGATGGGTCCAGTAATCGTAAACTCTAGCTAGGTCATCCTTTGATAAAGATGAGGCTGATGACCACTGACCTAAAGCTCCATCAAAAGCATGGACATCCTGATACAGGTCAAATTATCCCATGATAGCCAATGGATGATGTAAGGACCCGGAATTTTACATGATTTTTCAAATAAAATTTTTTTTATTGTATTTGTTTATAATTATTTTGAGCTTGCGGAGTATGAATTCAATAGGCTAGTCAATTTGTTGGCTAAGTAGTGTAAATAAGGTAATAAAGAATACCTTATCGAAATCCTATTGCGACTTTGGTTAATAATACATTTATTATTATGATTGTATTCTAGAATGTCTTGTTTAGGGTAGTACTGATCTGATAAGGTGTAATATTTGTAAACATTAATGATTAGTTATGAAACCCTAATATTATTTAGGAAATTCTAAGTTTTGATTTGGTAACCCTAAACTCTGATAAACAAACCCTAACCTTAATTAGGGATATCAATAAGAAGTTGTGATACTGAATATCATACTAGGTATGTTGATGTAAGATTAAATATAAAATTTATCAGGGAAATCAAGTGAGGATTAGGAAACCCTAACCTGAAATAGTAAACCCTAATTGGTAAACCCTAAATTCAGTTTCGGGAATCCAAAAACCTAATCGGGAATTTTAAAACCTTAATTCAGAAGCTCAAATGCTAAGTACAAAACCCTAAGGGGTAATATTTATGGGATATATGTGAAATGTCCAAAATACCCTTCAAATTGTAAGGGAGATTACCAAAATGCCCTTAGTGAGTGCAAAATGACCAAAATATCCTTTTACTTAAACTTTAAATAAAAGATTTTGTAAATCTTGTGAGTCACCACTCTAACTTATCCCATGTGCTCTAAATGGATAAAAATCAGCCAAGTATGCCACCTAGCAACATTAGATATAATGGATCAAAGATTAAAAGTGTACAAGTTAAGTAAATAACTTACTTTACTTAACAAGTTAGCCAAACCTTTTCTCTCAATACATTTTCGAAAGTTGAGAGGAACTAAGTCATCAAGATAATCTAATATCACTACTTAGCTTGTGAAGATCAGACTACAAGGATCAGAATCAAAGATCAAAGCATAAAGAGGTATAAACCCTAATTTTGTAAATCCTTGTGAATTATGTTAGATGATTTAATTGTTGTTTAGAGATGGTAAATAACATGTTAATAAGTGATCTGGGTTGCTAAAACACGAATCTATAACAATTAAAAGCTTCAAAATGAAGATTTACACAAACAGTCATGAACCCTAAAATTATGTCTGACAGTCAAATACCAGGCCTCTTAAATCTGAATATGTTAGTTGTTTGGGTTGTTTGATGTATTCTAATTGTAGTATGTTATGAGCTTAGTGATCTAGAAGTGGAAACAGGATCATAGGATGTATAGATTGCAAGATATTAATGGTCAAAACCCATTGACCGATCATGTTTTCAATTTCTGGAAAACCCAAAACTTCAAGAACAACGTTTGACAAGATTTTTAAAGACTCTGATCTTCACTCTGACAGGTGTTTGGACCATATAAGTGAAACACTTTTGAACCCTGTCATGTAGACTAAAAGCCCATGATAATAGATCACTCATTACATCAAACGAGTGCAAGCTATGATTGATTAAAAGTAGGGCCTCAAAACTAGAAACCTAGTTTTCTGGGTAACCTAGAAAGTTCTTAAACCTTACTTGGTAGGCAATTTTACCAACTTAAATCTTGGTCCTCTGATGTTACTATGAATCTTTAGATGTTGTATTGTTGTACTAGGACATATATATTATATGTTTGACACCTTGTAACCCTTATCTAATACCTAGGATCCAAGATATTAGGCTTTGAAATAGGGGGTATGATACTGATCGAGTTTCTTGGTTACCCAGAAACTCAAGATCAGGCCTTGGAGCTACTTTGACCACCTATAACATGCTAATATAATGAAGATTAGATCACCCACTTATTTCATATCTATAGTACTACATCAGTACTACACCTAGGGCTGATCATTCGGTTATAACCGAACCGAATAGGTTATTCGGTTATAACCGAAAACTGAAATTTATATAATTTTGGTATCCAAACAAGTAACCGAATTATCCAATAACTGAATTACCGATTTACTGAATTACCGAATTTATTATTCGGTTGTTCGGGTAATAACCGAAATTAAGAAATATATCTAAGTATTTTAATCAAGAGTGAAGCATGCGTCAACGATAGAAGACCAATTGAAACGTATTTAGAACCCAAATCAATACATGAGTTGAAACCAAAAAACCCCAAATTCATAGTTGAAACCAAAAATCCCCAACTACAGAAAACCAATTGAAACACATTTAGAACCCCCAAATTCATACATGAAACCCATTTAGAACCCCAAATTAATTCACACGTGAGTTGAAACCAAAAATCCCAACTGTAGAAAACACCAATTGAAACCCATCTAGAACCCCAAATTCATACATGAGTTGAAACCAAAAACCCCAAACTGTAGAACACCAATTCATACATGAGTTGAAACCATAAGCACCATTAGCAGAAGAAGTAAGAAACCAAACAGGATACCGTCAGAGGCTCGGAGTCGTCCAGACTTTGGTCTGCAGTTCGGAGGTTAATCGACTTGCGAGATTTGGGGCTTAGGCAGATCGAGGTGAGAGACTGTTGCGATTTGGGGCTAGGGCATATCAAGATGAGACTCTGAGAGACTGAGAGATTAGAGATCGAAATATAAGAGATTAGAGATGAGATTGAGAAATTAGAGATAGACTGATGAGTGATGAGCGAGATATGAGAGGTCTGGCCTGATAGATAAGAGATGGAGAGTTAATATTGAAGTGAATACTGATTACCGAATAGCCTTAATGTTTTTAAATATTCTATTCAGTTATTCGGGGTATTCGAATAACACAAAATTAAACCCGAACCCGTAAACCAAAAAAAATTCAGAAATAACTGAATTGTAAAAAATACCCGAATTATCAATAAATTTTGGTTAAATTATTTCGGTTCGATTCGGTTATATCTCATTTTTGCTCAGTCCTAACTACACCCTTGAACCATTTCCAAGATCAAAAACACACTCAGTTAGGAATTAAAGCCGGTCAAACCTACCAACTGGACATTGACTTTCATGTTCTTCATTTGGTGAAGAACTCCAACAGCGACGGTTCTGTCACTATAACCTTTAGCGACAGTTTGGTTTAAAATTAATAAAAATAATATAATAAATAGAAATAAATACTAAATAATTATTATAAATTAATAATTAATTTCTAAAATATATTTTAAATTATAATAAATAATTTTTAATATTTTGACATTAAATTTCATTAATATTAAATTTATTTAAATATTAATGATAATAAAATTAATTTATAATGCTATTAAATAAATTAGTAAAAATGATAATAAATCATTTTAAATAATAATAAATGAAAATTAATGATTTAAAAATCATGATCAGTGATAATAAATTATTTAAAAATAATATTGATGATTTAATACATATTATGAATAATTAATAATTATATTAATGATTGGTAAAATCATTTTTAATTGATAATAAATTAGATAATAATAATAATAAATCATTTTAAATAATATTAAATCATTTAAAAATGAAACTAATGATTTAAATTTTTTTATCAATAATAGTGAATTATTTGAAAATCATATTGATGGTTTAAAAATCATTGTGAATGATTATGAATTACCTAAAAACAATATTAATGATTTTAAAATCATTTTGATTAACAATAAATTAGTTAAAATTAATATTAATCATTGAGAAATGGTTTTAAGCTTCTAAAAAATATTATAAATAATATTTGAAGTAATATTTAAACCCTTAAACAAAGTTTATTTGAGAAAATAATTTGATAATTATCCGATCAAGCTATAACACAGCGAATAAACATCGAATACACTAGTAAATTGATTAGATATCAACTGTTATTAGTTCTAATTACTGCTATGAACATATTTAGGTTGCGTAGACAGTTCTGAATATTATAAATTAGCCGATCGTCGGGCAGGCAAGTTTTTCCTAACTCAACCTTGAGTTATTATTTTTCAAGTCTGCTAGTGGATAGTTATTGTTGATTATTCCACATCTACATTTAATACTGAATATTTGCATTCATTGCAAGTTTTCTACACTTCGTGCAAACTATATATTTCCAATACAAGTGTTCTAGCTTTATTCTGGTGTTTGTTAAAAGGTTATGATTTCTTGTTCAAACATAACCAGGACATATGAGCTGTTATTTGTGTAAAAATGCGTTTGATTTGATATCAAAGCATAGATTATGAGAAACCAATTTTGCTTGGTACCAACATATATACTGACACTATTACGACCGGCAATAACAGGCTAACCGGGGGATTTTGTACCGGCATTTATAGCAATGACCGGACATTATTTAGATAGGATGATATGCATACTCCTAGTTTGTTTGGTTGAGCGGATCAACCAGAATTTCTAAGTTTTCAGGACTGACAAAAATTTGAAATGGGCGAGGTTTGGCTGACAAACCTCAGTATATATATGGGGAATAACTCTGAATTTTATGTTCATTAAATCCAGATTTGGTGTGTGTAACATTGATTATTTTTCAAAACTTTTTGAGCTTTCAATAGCTCATCCTTGCACATATTTTTCATTTGTAGATAGAAATAATGTATTCCATCGGTTCCGGTATTTGTGGATCGAAAGGCTTAAAACATGGAAATCCTATTGAGCACTATAATGTAATAGTTAACGACCTTTCGAATCGTTGTAATGGTATATTATTTGTGTAATGTATTATCAGTTTCCAGTGTTTAGTTTTCATTCTAATGAAATTAGAAAAGAGTACAGTATCTATATGAACTATACATCTGAATGCATGATAGTGTTTACAGACATTGGGCTTCTCTGATGTACTGAGGTAGCACTTCTCAGTTCCAAGAACCCTACCATCAATACTATAGAGGTCAGATATATAGGAATTATTGATATGGAAGAAATATCTGTAAGATACTAAACCTGTTGTGACAACCCGAGAATTTAGACAATTTATTAAAATCTTAAATGATTGATTTAAGGTTAAATAATAGACCTAGACAAGAAATAAGTGTATGCGTTTAATGTTATTGGGATTGAATTTTGAGGATTTCAAAATTCGGTGAAGGATATAGGTGAATTATTCAGGATTAAGGATTTATGTGATTATGTTCTGTGTTTATGGTTAATGATGTGTTCAGAATGTGGTTAAGGGTCATAGGTTGATCAGATAATTTATATCTGTAACAAACCCTAAGTTTATATTAAGAACGACAGCGTTCGATTAGAAAACCCTAACGTCCGATAAGAAACCCTAGAAATCGATTCTAGAAACCCTAGTTTCAGTTCCGGGAGTACGAAATCTTAAATCGAATATTGAAAACCCTAGATTGGGAATGCAATGTATGTACAAGGTTAAACGCCTATAATTTTAATTAATTAGGGAAAACCCTAAAGAATTACTGGAAATTCTAGTTGATTATTAGAAACCCTAATACCAGATCTGAAAACCCTAATTTCAGATTCTGATAAAATGAAGCCCTAATCTGGGAATGGAAAGGATAATTTTAATGCTTAAGTGCTATTAATTAAGTATTAATTAGGGTAAAGGTTAATTAATTAACAAACCCTAATTTCCAATTTTTGGAACCCTAATTGTTCCGTCAGAAATCCTAATGCTCAATTATGGATTTAATTGCTAAAATTAGCAATGCTAATTAGGAAACCCTAATCCTAATTATTTTTTTAATTTATGAGTAATTAGAAAACCCTAATCTAATTACGAATATTTAATTTCTAAATTAGAAAATTAATTTTTCTATTAGAAACCCTAATTCAAGGGTTTTGAACCCTAATGACCATTTTGACCCTAATTGCTTTATTAGCAATTGTAATTAGGAAATGCTAATCCTAATTAGCAAGAATGAATGTATGATTAAGAAATTTTTATATAATTAGAAAATTCTAATTATAAGTTAAAAATATTAATCTTCTATTTTTATAACCGAAATTCAAAAATGTTAGAAATTAAATTACAAAGTTAAGGGTTAAAACCTAAACCCTAAAATGTCCAAACCCTAAAACCCTAAGGGTTTGTATCAAATGACCATTCTAGAATTAAAATGGTATGTAAAATATCATTAATATTTTTTTTATTTAATGAGGTTACTTGCAATTTTGGCCAAAATATTGGGTTGTTTACCAACCCTAGTCTAACCCTAGCATTAGCTTGTGACTTTTATGTCCAGAAATCTTAGCAAAATCAGTAACATGCAATGTATCACATAATATATATAGATCTAAGAGAGAGAAAGTGTACAAAACTTGCTCATTTACTCACCAATACTCGTCCTTGACTCTCTCTCTAAAAGCTTCAAAATGTAGTGCTAGATCAGTCACAATATCAAGCCCCACGTTTACTAATAACAAATCAAGGATCAGAATCAAGAGATCAAAGCCCAAAGGTATAAGAACCCTAAAATTTCGAAATTCTTGATCTTATGTTGTTTGTTGTAATTGATTGGTTAAACATGTGTAATAGGGTGTCAATTGATGATCTGGGTTGATAAATCATGAACCCATAACATCAAAGTGCACAAATTTAAAGATTTCTCAAAACTGGAAATTTAGAAAAATGTTGACTGACATGCAAATGTCAGGGCTTCTAGATCCGTGTGTGTTAAGTTTTATGTGTGTTTTATGTTATGGATCTGTAGTATGCTATGTGGTCTTTACTCTGAAACTTGAATCAAGCTCAGATCACGTGTAGATTAAAAGTTATAGTCAGTCAAAGGAAGTTGACCGTTCACGGGAAATGAATTCTGGGTAACCCAGAATTTTCCCAGGAGGTCTGACAAGATGCTCAAAGCTCTTGATCTTGTTGGTGTTTGTTGTTTTGGCCATTGTGTTGGTTAGATATTGTAGGCATTTTTAAGGACTACACAATCATGTTATTATATCACTCAGATCTTTCATAGAATCAAAGTAATGAACAGTCAAACCATCGTTGACCATCACGACCGGGAGAAGATTCTGGGTAACCCAGATCTTCAACGGGATTTTTCTGCCTACCAGTTTGACCAGTTTTAATCTTGTGTATATGTTGTTGTTAGAAATATTTTTTTGATATGTAATTGTAGCCTTACATCTCCCCTACAAGACTGAACCTTTAGATCACAGAAACAAAACCTAGAATGAAAGTTATAAAGATCCAAAGTGGGTACCTTCAATTCTGTTAAACCCAAAAAGACGAAGAACACGTCTGACAGGTAGTTTGAGAGCTTAGATCTCTCAGTTGTAAAGTGTTATGGCCATGAAATTTGATTGTAGTTGTAGTATTACACTTATACTACATGATTAGAACAATAGCCAGCCCAGAAACACACAGAACAAGGAATTAAAACCGGTCAAACAAGGACCCTCGACCACTGACTCGGTTTTCTTGGCAAACACCAAGAACACCTATAGCGACGGTTTTGTCGCTATAGGGCCCTTTAGCGACAGTTTATTTATTATTTTCCGGAAAATGATTAAAAATTAGAAAAAAAAATAGTTTTTAATTATTAAAAATACAAAATAAATTCCGAAAAATTATTTTAAAGTCTGAAAAATAGTTTTTAACTATTTTGAGTATATTTTGAAAATATTTGATATTTTTGGAATATAAATGGTATTTATTTATTTAATTATAATATTAAATAAATTATTTAAAAATGATTTTAATTCATGAAAAATCATGAAAAATTATTTTATGGTATAAAAAAATATTTTAAGTTATTTTTGATGACTTTTAATATTTTGGAATGAATTTCATTAATTAATCAATATTAATGATAATTAGTTTATTTAATAACTATATTAAATAAATTAAAGAAAAATGGAATTTATGATTTAAAAATCATATAAAAATGATTTAAGTGTTATAAAAATATTTTAAGTTATAAAATATAACTTTTGATATTTTGGCATGAAAATATTAATATTTTAATATTAATAGCAATTATCGGATAATGGATTTAATGGTTTAAAAATCATATAATTATGATTTTAATGTATTAAAAATACTTTGATATATTATAATTATATTATAATATTATGTTATGATTTTCATTAATATTTTATATTAAATGAATACTAATGATTAAGGAATTTTGTGGTATTTAATTCATTTAAATACGGTTTTAATGATTGAAAAATATTGATAAATGGTAATAATTATTTGAAAATTATTACGAGCCTAGGAAAAAATGTTTTGTCTGATTAGAAATTATCTGTGATAATTATTAAGTATTAAATCAGAGTTTAATTGAACTTAAACTCGATATTCGTTCGACTAGACCGTTGGGATGATAGAATTGTGTCGGTTTCAAGTCAGACTGAAATAGTTTGACCTGATATTAAGTCTTATGTGAATTATAGACTGAAAGGGTTATGTGGTAATGTGTTTAGGTTATTCTGTGGATATAAATATAACAGTATTATACTGTGATGACATTATTCTAATATTGGAGATCTATATTATTAATATTAGGTCTTCGGATAAAGCGTTATAAATTGCGTTGCGGTAATCAACGGTTCAGGCAAGTTTCTTTGTACTTAACTCTAATAAGAGTAATTTCTTCAAGCTTATGGTTAATCATTGCTGATTGCCATGAAAAATTATACTCTGTACATTTTGCATGTATAAATCAGGTATGAAAGGCTGATCACCTTCATTACCAGTTGGTTCAGAAATGTTTGTTCATGTATAAAACTTGTTCAGTCTAAAGTTTGTTCGTGCTAGTTCTCAATTATATTGATGAATTATAGCCAGCTTATTATTCATACTCTTCAATCATGATATATCGTTATATTATTGTATTTAAACTTGCTGGGCAACTTTCATGCTCACCCTTGCTATATCATGATAAAACATTGCAGATAAGGCGAACGTGTTCGGATACAAGAAAAGGTTAAGGCCAAGTTCAGCTTAGGATAAAATATGCGACTATTGTGTAATAGTATAGTTTAATAAATGTGTTATATGTTAAAAAGTTTATGAATTGTGTATAAGTTAAGGTTACTCGACCTTGGGGAATGGTGTGTAATGTATTGTATAAACAATTTATGTTTATATCTTCCGCAAATAGTTATAGAAATAGTATACCGGATCTGAGGTGATTTGGGACCAGGATTCGGGGTTGCTACAGTTGGTATCAGAGCTGTTGGTTATGAAGCTTAGGTAGTAATACCTGAGACCAATAACCACAGTGATTAGGATTAAGTACTAACTCAAATCGAGTTAGTGTGTCGATAAGATTCAATGACGAATCTCGACGAGTGTAAAGACACAGAGTTCCCTAACTCTGATAATAAAGTTGAACAGTAACGGCGAATAGATCGAGTCGAAAAGACTGAAAGTGCAGGGATAGGAGATCGTAAAACAAAACGATCATAGTGCATGGAATTGAATCGTAATATATACGATAAGATCACCCCGTGATCTGAAAAGGTTATGATATGGGAAATGAATCAATTTAATGATTGAAAAGTTTACAGCAAGATGCTGTGTGAAAGTTGTACTATGAAATGGTACTATGAAAATGAAAACTCATAAAAGAGTTATGGATTATATATATGAATTGAATTCGTATGGAAAAGGGGGGGTTAAGATTAGGTGGGGATTTCAATGAGGACTCGTGTCAGCAACTGAGTTATATGATTCCTTGTATAGGCGGGGAATTGTACTTGGTGTAAAAACTACTTGGTTGGTGGCATTGGTAATAATTGAAATGTTGTGTCACGCTAGTTGTTATATATAGATAAATAGGTCATAGGTAGAGAATATAGGATTAAGTGCGAGTTCTTAGAACTCATACTTATGTGACATTCTTGACTTATAGTTATATGAAATGTTTATGAGCCCCTCAGCGAACGGACGCCAAAGGTCAGACTAGGGTAAGTTCGTAAACTCATATAATTGTGGCCAGGTTATGAACTCATAAGTGTGGTTTTATGAATTGGGTATAGTTGTGTGTGAATGGAGTGTTAAGGATTATAGGAATAGATAGATTGTTAAGAAAATGATCATTAGTGGAGACTTAGGTTTTCCTAAACTCCTAGCTATGATAAACTTCAAAATTTTTGACATCAAGCTAAATACGCACTATGTGCATTTTAAAAAAAATGTAGACTCGTAACCATTTTTGAAACGGTTTAAAGTACAGTCTATGCTACTTATTTCGGCTAGACGCAAATGATTTGAAATATCAAAAATTATTTTTATTTATCACTTATGTACCATGTAACCTGGTGCATAGATGATAAAAATGATGGAGTCATCAATGCATTATTACTTAGAGTGAATTTGACCTAAAGTCATTGTTCCACTATGGTATGATGTAGTATGATAAAATCACCAAATGACGGAATCCTCAACGGACAGTAAATACAGTGCGGCATCATGACGTCATTCTCGAAAATGTTTTCAAAAATTTTAATTTGCCAACGGGGTTTGGCTACACCTAAATAATTCGATTGAATTGAATTATTGATATGAGTCTATGCTATTTGATTCAGCTAGACAATGTTATAAAAACTCCAAGTGTTTATTGAAAGAAATTTCCCGAACCAAATTGTTTTGGTGCGGAATCCTATGATAAGACTGAGGTGAACGATAATGTTTGGATAAATAATCCAATCTAGTAGCGTAAATATTCGCTAAAACTGATTTAATACGTTATGCATGACGTACGAGTACGATAGGCTAATCACCTAAAGTACTAGTCATGGTAGTTTACCTTCTTTATGATTGTAAACAGACCAAGTAATATTTTGTTTTGCGGTATAAATACCGTTAAAACTATGTGTTCATGGTCTATATGACCCCTCAGCACAATTTGCAAACTTTTACTCTTGTGAGTGGTGTATTGGGTAGCATGTGATATGTGTGAATGGTGTATGGTGCACGGTGTAAGGTGTAAGGTGTAAGGTGTAAGGTGAATTTCGGGGACGAAATTCTTATAAGGAGGGGTGAATGTGACAACTCGAGAATTTAGACAATTTATTAAAATCTTAAATGATTGATTTAAGGTTAAATAATAGACCTAGACAAGAAATAAGTGTATGCGTTTAATGTTATTGGGATTGAATTTTGAGGATTTCAAAATTCGGTGAAGGATATAGGTGAATTATTCAGGATTAAGGATTTATGTGATTATGTTCTGTGTATATGATTAATGATGTGTTCAGAATGTGGTTAAGGGTCATGGGTTGATCAGATAATTTATATCTGTAACAAACCCTAAGTTTATATTAAGAACGACAGCGTTCGGTTAGAAAACCCTAACATCCGATAAGAAACCCTAGAAATCGGTTCTAGAAACCCTAGTTTCAGTTTCGGGAGTACGAAATCTTAAATCGGATATTGAAAACCCTAGATTGGGAATGCAATGTATGTACGAGGTTAAACGCCTATAATTTTAATTAATTAGGGAAAACCCTAAAGAATTACTGGAAATTCTAGTTGATTATTAGAAACCCTAATTTCAGATTCTGATAAAATGAAGCCCTAATCTGGGAATGGAAAGGATAATTTTAATGCTTAAGTGCTATTAATTAAGTATTAATTAGAGTAAAGGTTAATTAATTAACAAACCCTAATTTCTAATTTTTAGAACCCTAACTGTTCCGTTAGAAACCCTAATGCTCAATTATGGATTTAATTACAAAAATTAGCAATGCTAATTAGGAAACCCTAATCCTAATTATTTTTTTAATTTATGAGTAATTAGAAAACCCTAATCTAATTACGAATATTTAATTTCTAAATTAGAAAATTAATTTTTCTAGTAGAAACCCTAATTCAAGGGTTTTGAACCCTAATGACCATTTTGACCCTAATTGCTTTATTAGCAATTGTAATTAGGAAATGCTAATCCTAATTAGCAAGAATGAATGTATGATTAAGAAATTTTTATATAATTAGAAAATTCTAATTATAAGTTAAAAATATTAATCTTCTATTTTTATAACCGAAATTCAAAAATGTTAGAAATTAAATTACAAAGTTAAGGGTTAAAACCTAAACCCTAAAATGTCCAAACCCTAAAACCCTAAGGGTTTGTATCAAATGACCATTCTAGAATTAAAATGGTATGTAAAATATCATTAATATTTTTTTTATTTAATGAGGCTACTTGCAATTTTGGCCAAAATATTGGGTTGTTTACCAACCCTAGTCTAACCCTAGCATTAGCTTGTGACTTTTATGTCCAGAAATCTCAGCAAAATCAGCAACATGCAATGTATCACATAATATATATAGATCTAAGAGAGAGAAAGTGTACAAAACTTGCTCATTTACTCACCAATACTCATCCTTGACTCTCTCTCTCTACAAGCTTCGAAATGTAGTGCTAGATCAGTCACAATATCAAGCCCCACGTTTACTAATAACAAATCAAGGATCAGAATCAAGAGATCAAAGCCCAAAGGTATAAGAACCCTAAAATTTTGAAATTCTTGATCTTATGTTGTGTGTTGTAATTGATTGGTTAAACATGTGTAATAGGGTGTCAATTGATGATCTGGGTTGATAAATCATGAACCCATAACATCAAAGTGCACGAATTTAAAGATTTCTCAAAACTGGAAATCTGAAAAAATGTTGACTGACAAGCAAATGTCAGGGCTTCTAGATCCGTGTGTGTTAAGTTTTATGTGTGTTTTATGTTATGGATCTATAGTATGCTATGTGGTCTTTACTCTGAAACTTGAATCAAGCTCGGATCACGTGTAGATTAAAAGTTATAGTCAGTCAAAGGTAGTTGACCGTTCACGGGAAATGAATTCTGGGTAACCCAGAATTTTCCCAGGAGGTCTGACAAGATATTCAAAGCTCTTGATCTTGTTGGTGTTTGTTGTTTTGGCCATTGTGTTGGTTAGATATTGTAGGCATGTTTAAGGACTACACAATCATGTTATTTTATCACTCAGATCTTTCATAGAATCAAAGTAATGAACAGTCAAACCATCGTTGACCATCACGACCGGAAGAAGATTCTGGGTAACCCAGATCTTCAACGGGATTTTTCTGCCTACCAGTTTGACCAGTTTTAATCTTGTGTATATGTTGTTGTTAGATATATTTTTTTGATATGTAATTGTAGCCTTACATCTCCCCTACAAGACTGAACCTTTAGATCACAGAAACAAAACCTAGAATGAAAGTTATAAAGATCCAAAGTGGGTACCTTCAATTCTGTTAAACCCAGAAAGACGAAGAACACGTCTGACAGGTAGTTTGAGAGCTTAGATCTCTCAGTTGTAAAGTGTTATGGCCATGAAATTTGATTGTAGTTGTAGTATTACACTTATACTACATGATTTGAACAATAGCCAGCCCAGAAACACACAGAACAAGGAATTAAAACCGGTCAAACAAGGACCCTCGACCACTGACTCGGTTTTCTGGGCAGACACCAAGAACACCTATAGCGACGGTTCTGTCGCTATAGGGCCCTTTAGCGACAGTTTATTTATTATTTTCCTGAAAATGATTAAAAATTAGAAAAAAATAGTTTTTAATTATTAAAAATACAAAATAAATTCCGAAAAATTATTTTAAAGTCTGAAAAATAGTTTTTAACTATTTTGAGTATATTTTGAAAATATTTAATATTTTTGGAATATAAATGGTATTTATTTATTTAATTATAATATTAAATAAATTATTTAAAAATGATTTTAATTCATGAAAAATCATGAAAAATTATTTTATGGTATAAAAAAATATTTTAAGTTATTTTTGATGACTTTTAATATTTTGGAATGAATTTCATTAATTAATCAATATTAATGATAATTAGTTTATTTAATAACTATATTAAATAAATTAAGGGAAAATGGAAATTATGATTTAAAAATCATATAAAAATGATTTAAGTGTTATAAAAATATTTTAAGTTATAAAATATAACTTTTGATATTTTGGCATGAAAATATTAATATTTTAATATTAATAGCAATTATCGGATAATGGATTTAATGGTTTAAAAATCATATAATTATGATTTTAAGGTATTAAAAATACTTTGATATATTATAATTATATTATAATATTATGTTATGATTTTCATTAATATTTTATATTAAATGAATACTAATGATTAAGGAATTTTGTGGTATTTAATTCATTTAAATACGGTTTTAATGATTGAAAAATGTTGATAAATTGTAATAATTATCCGAAAATTATTACGAGCCTAGGAAAAAATGTTTTGTCTGATTAGAAATTATCTGTGATAATTATTAAGTATTAAATCAGAGTTTAATTGAACTTAAACTCGATATTCGTTCGACTACACCGTTGGGATGATAGAATTGTGTCGGTTTCAAGTCAGACTGAAATAGTTTGACCTGATATTAAGTCTTATGTGAATTATAGACTGAAAGGGTTATGTGGTAATGTGTTTAGGTTATTCTGTGGATATAAATATAACAGTATTATACTGTGATGACATTATTCTAATATTGGAGATCTATATTATTAATATTAGGTCTTCGGATAAAGCGTTATAAATTGCGTTGCGGTAATCAACGGTTCAGGCAAGTTTCTTTGTACTTAACTCTAATAAGAGTAATTTCTTCAAGCTTATGGTTAATCATTGTTGATTGCCATGAAAAATTGTACTCTGTACATTTTGCATGTATAAGTCAGGTATGAAAGGCTGATCACCTTCATTACCAGTTGGTTCAGAAATGTTTGTTCATGTATAAAACTTGTTCAGTCTAAAGTTTGTTCGTGCTAGTTCTCAATTATATTGATGAATTATAGCCAGCTTATTATTCATACTCTTCAATCATGATATATCGTTATATTATTGTATTTAAACTTGCTGGGCAACTTTCATGCTCACCCTTGCTATATCATGATAAAACATTGCAGATAAGGTGAACGTGTTCGGATACAAGAAAAGGTTAAGGCCAAGTTCAGCTTAGGATAAAATATGCGACTATTATGTAATAGTATAGTTTAATAAATGTGTTATATGTTAGAAAGTTTATGAATTGTGTATAAGTTAAGGTTACTCGACCTTGGGGAATGGTGTGTAATGTATTGTATAAACAATTTATGTTTATATCTTCCGCAAATAGTTATAGAAATAGTATACCGGATCCGAGTTGATTTGGGACCTGGATTCGGGGTTGCTACAGTTGGTATCAGAGCTGTTGGTTATGAAGCTTAGGTAGTAATACCTGAGACCAATAACCGCAGTGATTAGGATTAAGTACTAACTCAAATCGAGTTAGTGTGTCGATAAGATTCAAAGACGAATCTCGACGAGTGTAAAGACACAGAGTTCCCTAACTCTGATAATAAAGTTGAACAGTAACGGCGAATAGATCGAGTCTAAAAGACTTAAAGTGCAGGGATAGGAGATCGTAAAACAAAACGATCATAGTGCATGGAATTGAATCGTAATATATACGATAAGATTACCCCGTGATCTGAAAAGGTTATGATATGGGAAATGAATCGATTTAATGATTGAAAAGTTTACAGCAAGATGCTGTGTGAAAGTTGTATTATGAAATGGTACTATGAAAATGAAAACTCATAAAAGAGTTATGGATTATGTATACGAATTGAATTCGTATGGAAAAGGGGGGGTTAAGATTAGGTGGGGATTTCAATGAGGACTCGTGTCAGCAACTGAGTTGTATGATTCCTTGTATGGGCGGGGAATTGTACTTGGTGTAAAAACTACTTGGTTGGTGGCATTGGTAATAATTGAAATGTTGTGTCACGCTAGTTGTTATATATAGATAAATAGGTCATAGGTAGAGAATATAGGATTAAGTGCGAGTTCTTAGAACTCATACTTATGTGACATTCTTGACTTATAGTTATATGAAATGTTTATGAGCCCCTCAGCGAACGGACGCCAAAGGTCAGACTAGGGTAAGTTCGTAAACTCATATAATTGTGGCCAGGTTATGAACTCATAAGTGTGGTTTTATGAATTGGGTATAGTTGTGTGTGAATGGAGTGTTAAGGATTATAGGAATAGATAGATTGTTAAGAAAATGATCATTAGTGGAGACTTAGGTTTTCCTAAACTCCTAGCTATGATAAACTTCAAAATTTTTGACATCAAGCTAAATACGCACTATGTGCATTTTAAAAAAAATGTAGACTCGTAACCATTTTTGAAACGGTTTAAAGTACAGTCTATGCTACTTATTTCGGCTAGACGCAAATGATTTGAAATATCAAAAATTATTTTTATTTATCACTTATGTACCATGTAACCTGGTGCATAGATGATAAAAATGATGGAGTCATCAATGCATTATTACTTAGTGTGAATTTGACCTAAAGTCATTGTTCCACTATGGTATGATGTAGTATGATAAAATCACCAAATGACGGAATCCTCAACGGACTGTAAATACAGTGCGGCATCATGACGTCATTCTCGATAATGTTTTCAAAAATTTTAATTTGCCAACGGGGTTTGGCTACACCTAAATAATTCGATTGAATTGAATTATTGATATGAGTCTATGCTATTTGATTCAGCTAGACAATGTTATAAAAACTCCAAGTGTTTATTGAAAGAAATTTCCCGAACCAAATTGTTTTGGTGCGGAATCCTATGATAAGACTGAGGTGAACGATAATGTTTGGATAAATAATCCAATCTAGTAGCGTAAATATTCGCTAAAACTGATTTAATACGTTATGCATGACGTACGAGTACGATAGGCTAATCACCTAAAGTACTAGTAATGGTAGTTTACCTTCTTTATGATTGTAAACAGACCAAGTAATATTTTGTTTTGCGGTATAAATACCGTTAAAACTATGTGTTCATGGTCTATATGACCCCTCAGCACAATTTGCAAACTTTTACTCTTGTGAGTGGTGTATTGGGTAGCATGTGATATGTGTGAATGGTGTATGGTGCACGGTGTAAGGTGTAAGGTGTAAGGTGTAAGGTGTAAGGTGAATTTCGGGGACGAAATTCTTATAAGGAGGGGTGAATGTGACAACCCGAGAATTTAGACAATTTATTAAAATCTTAAATGATTGATTTAAGGTTAAATAATAGACCTAGACAAGAAATAAGTGTATGCGTTTAAGGTTATTGGGATTGAATTTTGAGGATTTCAAAAATCGGTGAAGGATATAGGTGAATTATTCAAGATTAAGGATTTATGTGACTATGTTCTGTGTTTATGATTAATATTGTGTTCAGAATGTGGTTAAGGGTCATGGGTTGATCAGATAATTTATATCTGTAACAACCCCTAAGTTTATATTAAGAACGACTGCGTTCGGTTAGAAAACCCTAACATCCGATAAGAAACCCTAAAAATCGGTTCTAGAAACCCTAGTTTCAGTTCCGGGAGTACGAAATCTTAAATCGGATATTGAAAATCCTAGATTGGGAATGCAATGTATGTACAAGGTTAAACGCCTATAATTTTAATTAATTAGGGAAAACCCTAAAGAATTACTGGAAATTCTAGTTGATTATTAGAAACCCTAATACCAGATCTGAAAACCCTAATTTCAGATTCTGATAAAATGAAGCCCTAATCTGGGAATGGAAAGGATAATTTTAATGCTGAAGTGCTATTAATTAAGTATTAATTAGGGTAAAGGTTAATTAATTAACAAACCCTAATTTCTAATTTTTGGAACCCTAATTGTTCCGTCAGAAACCCTAATGCTCAATTGTGGATTTAATTACTAAAATTAGCAATGCTAATTAGGAAACCCTAATCCTAATTATTTTTAAAATTTGTGACTAATTAGAAAACCCTAATCTAATTACGAATATTTAATTTCTAAATTAGAAAATTAATTTTTCTATTAGAAACCCTAATTCAAGGGTTTTGAACCTTAATGACCACTTTGACCCTAATTGCTTTATTAGCAATTGTAATTAGGAAATGATAATCCTAATTAGCAAGAATGAATGTATGATTAAGAAATTTTTATATAATTAGAAAATTCTAATTATAAGTTAAAAATATTAATATTCTATTTTTATAACCGAAATTCGAAAATGTTAGAAATTAAATTACAAAGTTAAGGGTTAAAACCTAAACCCTAAAATGTCCAAACCCTAAAACCCTAAGGGTTTGTATCAAATGACAATTCTAGAATTAAAATGGTATGTAAAATATCATTAATATTTTTTTTATTTAATGAGGTTACTTGCAATTTTGGCCAAATTATTAGGTTGTTTACCAACCCTAGTCTAACCCTAGCATTAGCTTGTGACTTTTATGTCCAGAAATCTCAGCAAAATCAGCAACATGCAATGTATCACATAATATATATAGATCTAAGAGAGAGAAAGTGTACAAAACTTGATCATTTACTCACCAATACTCATCCTTGACTCTCTCTCTCTCTCTAAAAGCTTCGAAATGTAGTGCTAGATCAGTCACAATATCAAGCCCCACGTTTACTAATAACAAATCAAGGATCAGAATCAAGAGATCAAAGCTCAAAGGTATAAGAACCCTAAAATTTCAAAATTCTTGATCTTATGTTGTTTGTTGTAATTGATTGGTTAAACATGTGTAATAGGGTGTCAATTGATGATCTGGGTTGATAAATCATGAACCCATAACATCAAAGTGCACGAATTTAAAGATTTCTCAAAACTGGAAATCTGGAAAAATGTTGACTGACAAGCAAATGTCAGGGCTTCTAGATCAGTGTGTGTTAAGTTTTATGTGTGTTTTATTTTATAGATCTATAGTATGCTATGTGGTCTTTACGATGAAACTTGAATCAAGCTCGGATCACGTGTAGATTAAAAGTTATAGTCAGTCAAAGGTAGTTGACCGTTCACGGGAAATGAATTCTGGGTAACCCAGAATTTTCCCAGGAGGTCTGAGAAGATGTTCAAAGCTCTTGATCTTGTTGGTGTTTGTTGTTTTGGCCATTGTGTTGGTTAGATATTGTAGGCATGTTTAAGGACTACACAATCATGTTATTATATCACTCAGATCTTTCATAGAATCAAAGTAATGAACAGTCAAACCATCGTTGACCATCACGACCGGAAGAAGATTCTGGGTAACCCATATCTTCAACGGGATTTTTCTACCTACCAGTTTGACCAGTTTTAATCTTGTGTATATGTTGTTGTTAGATATATTTTTTTGATATGTAATTGTAGCCTTACATCTCCCCTACAAGACTGAACCTTTAGATCACAGAAACAAAACCTAGAATGAAAGTTATAAAGATCCAAAGTGGGTACCTTCAATTCTGTTAAACCCAGAAAGACGAAGAACACGTCTGACAGGTAGTTTGAGAGCTTAGATCTCTCAGTTGTAAAGTGTTATGGCCATGAAATTTGATTGTAGTTGTAGTATTACACTTATACTACATGATTAGAACAATAGCCAGCCCAGAAACACACAGAACATGGAATTAAAACCGGTCAAACAAGGACCCTCGACCACTGACTCAGTTTTCTGGGCAGACACCAAGAACATCTATAGCGATGGTTCTGTCGCTATAGGGCCCTTTAGCGACAGTTTATTTATTATTTTCTGGAAAATGATTAAAAATTAGAAAAAAATAGTTTTTAATTATTAAAAATACAAAATAAATTCTGAAAAATTATTTTAAAGTCTGAAAAATAGTTTTTAACTATTTTGAGTATATTTTGAAAATATTTAATATTTTTGGAATATAAATGGTATTTATTTATTTAATTATAATATTAAATAAATTATTTAAAAATTATTTTAATTCATGAAAAATTATTTTATGGTATAAGAAAATATTTTAAGTTATTTTTGATGACTTTTAATATTTTGGAATGTTTTGTCACGCTAGTTGTTATATATAGATAAATAGGTCATAGGTAGAGAATATAGGATTAAGTGCGAGTTCTTAGAACTCATACTTATGTGACATTCTTGACTTATAGTTATATGAAATGTTTATGAGCCCCTCAGCGAACGGACGCCAAAGGTCAGACTAGGGTAAGTTCGTAAACTCATATAATTGTGGCCAGGTTATGAACTCATAAGTGTGGTTTTATGAATTGGGTATAGTTGTGTGTGAATGGAGTGTTAAGGATTATAGGAATAGATAGATTGTTAAGAAAATGATCATTAATGGAGACTTAGGTTTTCCTAAACTCCTAGCTATGATAAACTTCAAAATTTTTGACATCAAGCTAAATACGCACTATGTGCATTTTAAAAAAATGTAGACTCGTAACCATTTTTGAAACGGTTTAAAGTACAGTCTATGCTACTTATTTCGGCTAGACGCAAATGATTTGAAATATCAAAAATTATTTTTATTTATCACTTATGTACCATGTAACCTGGTGCATAGATGATAAAAATGATGGAGTCATCAATGCATTATTACTTAGTGTGAATTTGACCTAAAGTCATTGTTCCACTATGGTATGATGTAGTATGATAAAATCACCAAATGACGGAATCCTCAACGGACTGTAAATACAGTGCGGCATCATGACGTCATTCTCGATAATGTTTTCAAAAATTTTAATTTGCCAACGGGGTTTGGCTACACCTAAATAATTCGATTGAATTGAATTATTGATATGAGTCTATGCTATTTGATTCAGCTAGACAATGTTATAAAAACTCCAAGTGTTTATTGAAAGAAATTTCTCGAACCAAATTGTTTTGGTGCGGAATCCTATGATAAGACTGAGGTGAACGATAATGTTTGGATAAATAATCCAATCTAGTAGCGTAAATATTCGCTAAAACTGATTTAATACGTTATGCATGACGTACGAGTACGATAGGCTAATCACCTAAAGTACTAGTAATGGTAGTTTACCTTCTTTATGATTGTAAACAGACCAAGTAATATTTTGTTTTGCAGTATAAATACCGTTAAAACTATGTGTTCATGGTCTATATGACCCCTCAGCACAATTTGCAAACTTTTACTCTTGTGAGTGGTGTATTGGGTAGCATGTGATATGTGTGAATGGTGTATGGTGCACGGTGTAAGGTGTAAGGTGTAAGGTGTAAGGTGTAAGGTGTAAGGTGTAAGGTGAATTTCGGGGACGAAATTCTTATAAGGAGGGGTGAATGTGACAACCCGAGAATTTAGACAATTTATTAAAATCTTAAATGATAGATTTAAGGTTAAATAATAGACCTAGACAAGAAATAAGTGTATGCGTTTAATGTTATTGGGATTGAATTTTGAGGATTTCAAAAATCGGTGAAGGATATAGGTGAATTATTCAGGATTAAGGATTTATGTGATTATGTTCTGTGTTTATGATTAATGTTGTGTTCAGAATGTGGTTAAGGGTCATGGGTTGATCAGATAATTTATATCTGTAATAACCCCTAAGTTTATATTAAGAACGACTGCGTTCGGTTAGAAAACCCTAACATCCGATAAGAAACCCTAGAAATCGGTTCTAGAAACCCTAGTTTCAGTTCCGGGAGTACGAAATCTTAAATCGGATATTGAAAATCCTAGATTGGGAATGCAATGTATGTACAAGGTTAAACGCCTATAATTTTAATTAATTAGGGAAAACCCTAAAGAATTACTGGAAATTCTAGTTGATTATTAGAAACCCTAATACCAGATCTGAAAACCCTAATTTCAGATTCTGATAAAATGAAGCCCTAATCTGGGAATGGAAAGGATAATTTTAATGCTGAAGTGCTATTAATTAAGTATTAATTAGGGTAAAGGTTAATTAATTAACAAACCCTAATTTCTAATTTTTGGAACCCTAATTGTTCCGTCAGAAACCCTAATGCTCAATTGTGGATTTAATTACTAAAATTAGCAATGCTAATTAGGAAACCCTAATCCTAATTATTTTTTAAATTTGTGACTAATTAGAAAACCCTAATCTAATTACGAATATTTAATTTCTAAATTAGAAAATTAATTTTTCTATTAGAAACCCTAATTCAAGGGTTTTGAACCTTAATGACCACTTTGACCCTAATTGCTTTATTAGCAATTGTAATTAGGAAATGATAATCCTAATTAGCAAGAATGAATGTATGATTAAGAAATTTTTATATAATTAGAAAATTCTAATTATAAGTTAAAAATATTAATATTCTATTTTTATAACCGAAATTCGAAAATGTTAGAAATTAAATTACAAAGTTAAGGGTTAAAACCTAAACTCTAAAATGTCCAAACCCTAAAACCCTAAGGGTTTGTATCAAATGACCATTCTAGAATTAAAATGGTATGTAAAATATCATTAATATTTTTTTTATTTAATGAGGTTACTTGCAATTTTGGCCAAATTATTAGGTTGTTTACCAACCCTAGTCTAACCCTAGCATTAGCTTGTGACTTTTATGTCCAGAAATCTCAGCAAAATCAGCAACATGCAATGTATCACATAATATATATAGATCTAAGAGAGAGAAAGTGTACAAAACTTGATCATTTACTCACCAATACTCATCCTTGACTCTCTCTCTCTCTCTCTAAAAGCTTCGAAATGTAGTGCTAGATCAGTCACAATATCAAGCCCCACGTTTACTAATAACAAATCAAGGATCAGAATCAAGAGATCAAAGCTCAAAGGTATAAGAACCCTAAAATTTCAAAATTCTTGATCTTATGTTGTTTGTTGTAATTGATTGGTTAAACATGTGTAATAGGGTGTCAATTGATGATCTGGGTTGATAAATCATGAACCCATAACATCAAAGTGCACGAATTTAAAGATTTCTCAAAACTGGAAATCTGGAAAAATGTTGACTGACAAGCAAATGTCAGGGCTTCTAGATCAGTGTGTGTTAAGTTTTATGTGTGTTTTATTTTATAGATCTATAGTATGCTATGTGGTCTTTACGATGAAACTTGAATCAAGCTCGGATCACGTGTAGATTAAAAGTTATAGTCAGTCAAAGGTAGTTGACCGTTCACGGGAAATGAATTCTGGGTAACCCAGAATTTTCCCAGGAGGTCTGAGAAGATGTTCAAAGCTCTTGATCTTGTTGGTGTTTGTTGTTTTGGCCATTGTGTTGGTTAGATATTGTAGGCATGTTTAAGGACTACACAATCATGTTATTATATCACTCAGATCTTTCATAGAATCAAAGTAATGAACAGTCAAACCATCGTTGACCATCACGACCGGAAGAAGATTCTGGGTAACCCAGATCTTCAACGGGATTTTTCTACCTACCAGTTTGACCAGTTTTAATCTTGTGTATATGTTGTTGTTAGATATATTTTTTTGATATGTAATTGTAGCCTTACATCTCCCCTACAAGACTGAACCTTTAGATCACAGAAACAAAACCTAGAATGAAAGTTATAAAGATCCAAAATGGGTACCTTCAATTCTGTTAAACCCAGAAAGACGAAGAACACGTCTGACAGGTAGTTTGAGAGCTTAGATCTCTCAGTTGTAAAGTGTTATGGCCATGAAATTTGATTGTAGTTGTAGTATTACACTTATACTACATGATTAGAACAATAGCCAGCCCAGAAACACACAGAACATGGAATTAAAACCGGTCAAACAAGGACCCTCGACCACTGATTCAGTTTTCTGGGCAGACACCAAGAACACCTATAGCGATGGTTCTGTCGCTATAGGGCCCTTTAGCGACAGTTTATTTATTATTTTCTGGAAAATGATTAAAAATTAAAAAAAAATAGTTTTTAATTATTAAAAATACAAAATAAATTCTGAAAAATTATTTTAAAGTCTGAAAAATAGTTTTTAACTATTTTGAGTATATTTTGAAAATATTTAATATTTTTGGAATATAAATGGTATTTATTTATTTAATTATAATATTAAATAAATTATTTAAAAATTATTTTAATTCATGAAAAATTATTTTATGGTATAAGAAAATATTTTAAGTTATTTTTGATGACTTTTAATATTTTGGAATGAATTTCATTAATTAATCAATATTAATGATAATTAATTTATTTAATAACTATATTAAATAAATTAAGGAAAAATGGAATTTATGATTTAAAAATTATATATAAATGATTTAAGTGTTATAAAAATATTTTAAGTTATAAAATATAACTTTTGATATTTTGGCATGAAAATATTAATATTTTAATATTAATAGCAATTATCGGATAATGGATTTAATGGTTTAAAAATCATATAATTATGATTTTAAGGTATTAAAAATACTTTGATATATTATAATTATATTATAATATTATGTTATGATTTTCATTAATATTTTATATTAAATGAATACTAATGATTAAGGAATTTTGTGGTATTTAATTCATTTAAATACGGTTTTAATGATTGAAAAATGTTGATAAATGGTAATAATTATCCGAAAATTATTACGAGCCTAGGACAAAATATTTTGTCTGATTAGAAATTATCTGTGATAATTGTTAAGTATTAAATCAGAGTTTAATTGAACTTAAACTCGATATTCGTTCGACTAGACCGTCGGGATGATAGAATTGTGACGGTTTCAAGTCAAACTGAAATAGTTTGACCTGATATTAAGTCTTATGTGAATTATAGACTGAAAGGGTTATGTGGTAATGTGTTTAGGTTATTCTGTGGATATAAATATAACAGTATTATACTGTGATGACATTATTCTAATATTGGATATCTATATTATTAATATTAGGTCTTCGGATAAAGCGTTATAAATTGTGTTGCGGTAATCAACGGTTCAGGCAAGTTTCTTTGTACTTAACTCTAATAAGAGTAATTTCTTCAAGCTTATGGTTAATCATTGCTGATTGCCATGAAAAATTATACTATGTACATTTTGCATGTATAAGTCAGGTATGAAAGGCTGATCACCTTCATTACCAATTGGTTCAGAAATGTTTGTTCATGTATAAAACTTGTTCAGTCTAAAGTTTGTTCGTGCTAGTTCTCAATTATATTGATGAATTATAGCCAGCTTATTATTCATACTCTTCAATCATGATATATCGTTATATTATTGTATTTAAACTTGCTGGGCAACTTTCATGCTAACCCTTGCTATATCATGATAAAACATTGCAGATAAGGCGAAAGTGTTCGGATACAAGAAAAGGTTAAGGCCAAGTTCAGCTTAGGATAAAATATGCGGCTATTACGTAATAGTATAGTTTAATAAATGTGTTATATGTTAGAAAGTTTATGAATTGTGTATAAGTTAAGGTTACTCGACCTTGGGGAATGGTGTGTAATGTATTGTATAAACAATTTATGTTTATATCTTCCGCAAATAGTTATAGAAATAGTATACCGGATCCGAGGTGATTTGGGACCTGGTTTCGGGGTTGCTACACCTGTACATCCAAGTGAGGGTACTCAATTACGATAATTGTTCTGACGAGAACTACTATTTGTTACAAGTACTGTGAATCTTGGATTTATAGGAATTATTATCTTATAGAATATTTACGTGAGCACCAAATCGGCTACAGTAAATGTAGAGAATTTGGAGGCGACACAGATGATATGTAGTCATTCCTCTCAGACCAGTCAAGTGCAGAAAGTCCATACCCATGGCATGAATGATAAAGCTATAAGGGGAACTAAACCCTTAGCAAGGAAAGATGGCAAAAGGATCCTCAATCACTGTCAAGAAGACAAACCAAGATGTTGCATCCACATAATCAGCTAGTCTAAAAGAATAAGATGCAGATATCTCATATGTAAAGCAGTACTTGTGATGTTTGAACATGCCTATCAGTCTTAGATGTATCATAAACCAGATGTATAACAATACAGCACTGCCTCTGAAGAACTCAATAGGATAGGTATGTCAGAATGTGGCCGACATCAAAGTCTCTGCCAAGATCATAGGAAGGATGGTACGACCCGCCCTCAGAGCCCTCACTACAGTGATAAAGCCAATGTCCAAGTGATCCATGTAGAGCAGCATGTACAGATAGGCTACAAAATATATCAACAAATTATCTACTTGGGCAACCCGCCACTCATCCTCGGAAATGGTGAAATCTCTTGAGTATACTGAATATCTTTTTGTCAACCAAAAATGATCAATCTAGAAATCCAGAGACATAACATGTCTTGAAGTAATCTCATCCAAGATGAATGTACAGCGTAAACCTATCAATGTCATGAACTGCCGTCTGAACTCATCGACAGCTACTCTAGTGCTAGGCCTGTCTAGCAGAAAACCCGTAATGCGCTCATACCCTCCAATGTAGGAGTCAACTCGTGGGTCCCAAATCTGAAAACCTGCCTCTCAGGAATCCAGTAGGATAGCATCCCCTCTACGAAACCCACCGGGACCTAAAAGGTCAGAAAGGCTAGGGAATATCTCAACATATGATCAACGGTCACCTTATCTGAATGAGGCAAACCCTCATACCAAGATCTCAAAGACAATGCTATCAAAGTGGGTATACTATGCTCAATACGGGTGACAGTGTATGAAGACATCTGTAAAACCGTATCATGAGACCATCCAAGGGTCAATGCTAAACTCATCAAATACATATCCATGACATATAATACATGCATCATGATAAATGACAGTGATAAATGATAATATGATGTAAGAAATAGAAAGCATTGTACATACATTCATAAATACATCATCATCTAAATAAAGATTAAATACATCATCTATGTCTATAACTAGATAAAAAAGTACAGGGAAATGAAGTACAGTCGCTCAATATCTAACAAAGGCCTATCAAAAGAGATAACGATCTTATCCAAAGAAATCTATGATGTCTACATCATCCAGTCGATCAACCTGTTGTAACTCCGCTTGAGTCATTGTATCTCTGCCAGAGGGAACATCTGGTCGATACAGAGGGGGGTCTGCTCCAGTGAAACTGTCATAATATGGGCCACCTAAGGGACCAGTGCCAGAGCTGGATGGATCAAAAGAATCTTCCTCCTACAGATCTCTGCCTAGATGCCGGATAAAAAATGTGCCCGCTCCAACCTCTGGGTCAAGATATTAATCTGCTCCAAATGAGTGGGTTCTCTGACACAGGCGATCCAGTCTGTCATCATCACAGACCCGGGAACCATATCCCCTATGAACTGAGTGGCACGGGTCTAAGCTCTAATGGTGCGACGAGTCCACCAAGTGATGGAAGGCATCCTGAGTGTAAGGGTCGTCTAATAAAGTAAAGCCATCTAAGCCCACCAGGGGAATCTGGGTGACTGTCTGAGATAAAGACCAATGGCGTCTATCAGGAGGAAGATATGGAATACGAATCTCCCCTGTAGTATTCCTAATAGCACGCTCTCCCAAGTAGAGTTCCCAGCCTCTCTCCGTCAAGTAAGGGATCCAACGAGTGGATAATGCATACTCTAACCCGGTCGAAAAAACCATCCTCAAAGCCAACTTTCAAATGATCGAGGGTATAAGGAACTCATGTGATGACATCGGCGGTCAACAGCTCCAACTGCAAATGAGAATGGGTGAACCCCTCTGGTATAGGGACCTCGGCCAAAGTGGAATAATGCCAGCGTCGACTCTCCGGATAGGTCTTTAGACCTAAAGTAGTAGCTAGGCGCAGGCAAGGGAGCCTCTCATATGCCCAAAACTATAAATGCAAAGATCAAATATCCTCAGTCATGAAGATTAACACCCGAGCGAGGGAAATTGAAAGATAAAGAAAAACTACTCACCAGCAAAAATGGGTAAAAGCCTAGCCAAGCCTCTGTCACGCCCTATGAACGTAGGCTCATCCCTCGAAGGAAATAGGCGAAGGTGAATGAGCTCCAATCAAAATCTCTGATGTTGTCCACATCACGAGTGGCACTGATTACAAAAGTGACTGTCGAGGAGTTGTCTGCTAGGAAACAACCCCTGATGATGACCAAAAATAGTCACCGAAGGATGCGATCTCTATCCCTTTGATCAGCAGAAAGAGGCTCAGACAAAGCTCCACTTACAGCATCAATGCTCAAAGGACCAGAACGGACAACCCGGCCCTTGAGGGCCTAAGTAGGAACTCCCAAGAGGGATCAGACTACAGCCGGGGAAATATTGGCCACCAAAGGCACAGGATCCCCTACAAACTCCAATCTAGTGATGAACCGCCAATGGTGTCATCATCACCTCACAATCCAATAAATGGAGAGACTGAGTATGGTGAAACCAGCGCTCAGATAAAGCCCTAAAAAAACCCTAGGGGCAGCGACGGGGAGGAATGGAAAAAAAGCCCTCAAAACCCCAAGAGTGGACAATGGCCTGATACTCCGGATGAAGGGTCCGGTATAAAGAATGAATGCTAAACCAGCTCCCCCAGGGCAGAGTGAATGTGAGGACCAAGAATTTTAAACAATACAATTTTTATGAATAAATTATTTTTATTTAATATCGGTATTGATTATCAATATTATGTTAAGTATTTGTGATATGAGCTTAGCAAGTTGGTCAAACTATTTATTGGCTGAGTAATATGAGTAAAGTTATGTTAAGCAGTTGATGAAAACTCTAACCCTAATTACAGAAAGGGATTCGATAGTTAATACAGTTATTATAATTGTATCTATGAGTATGTGTTTGTACTATATGAGATTGATGATCAAGTGTTGATCAGATAAGGTATAACCTTAGTAAACCCTAATGTAGATTAGGAACCCTAATCAGTAGTTAGAAAACCCTAACGATTAGTTAGGAACCCTAGTTATATTTTTAAAAACCCTAATTTCTTATTCGGGAATCCTAAACCCTAATTAGTAAACTGAATATTAAACTCTAAGGGATAATATTAAAGGGAATCATGTTAAATGACTAAACTACCCTTAAAATATTGTGGGAAATTACCAAAATACCCTTTAGGAGGTGAAATTACTAAAATACACTTGTACTTAACTTGTAAGTTAAAAGATTTTCTAAATCTTGTGACTCGTCACTTTGGATTATCCCATGTGCTCTAAAAATCAAGCCAAATTAGATATTAGTGCCACCTTGCAACATTTAGATTCATTGAATCAAGTAAGAGAGATTAAAGAAAGAGAAAAATCAAAGTAAGTCTCATTTGAGTTCTATACACTAGACAAGACTCTCTCACTCTCAAGCCATGAAAAATAACAAGTAAATCAGTCCCTAGATAAGTCCTTAACACCCCACGATCAGATTAGGAAGCAAGGATCAAAGATTGTTCAAAGAGAGGTATAAACCCTAACCAAGTTTGATCTTGTATGCTAGGATAACTTTTGTGTTTTTGTGTTTATTTATGTGTTATAGGATGTTATTTAGTGATTTATGATGATATATCATAGATCCATAACATCAAAGTGCTTAAAAATGAAGTTTTCAAAACTGTCAAGAAACCTAGATTTATGGCCTGACAACCAAATGTCAGAGGCCATAGATCTAGATCTGTTAATTGTTAGACTTGTTAGATGTATCAATGTTGTAGTATGCTATGCAGGGAGGAGTAATCTAGAAGTGGAATCATGTTCATAGCATGTCCAGATTCCAAGATATTAATGGTCAAAGTGGGTTGACCAGTTATGAATTTCATTTTCTAGGTAACCCGGAAAATCCCCAGATAGGTCTGACAGTCTTTTGTTCAGCTTAGATCTTGCATGTGTTACGTGTTTAGCTTGTGAAATTGTATCATTGTTATACACTGGTATATAGACTAGAGGATCGTGACATTAGAACACTTAAACAACCAACAGAATCAAAGTTGTAAGCAATCAAAGTAGGTTGACCGAGCACAGTTTGAGTTTTCTAGAAATTCCAAAAAACTGATGAACATTATTTATGACAAGGTTTGACCAAGCCAGATCTTGAGATTGTGATGTAGTTAAGCTACCTAAGTGTAGTACTTTTGTTCTTTGACATGAGATCTATAAGAATGTAACACTTTAACACCCAAACAGGCTTGACAGCTCTTTCTGAAGGCTTAGATCTTGCATATGTGATGTAGTTTGACCTTGAACATTGTTGGTACATGTAGTATTACATCAATATTACATAACCAGTACACTTGCATGCCCAGAAACATCTTGGACGAGGAATTAAAGTTGGTCAAACTAGGCACCCCAAGAACTGACTTTAAGTGTTCTTGAAGCTCAAGAACACTAACAGTTAAAATTTGTGTCACTAAAGCCTATAGCGACGGTTTTAGTAAAATTAATTATATTAATTTCCAATAAATCATTAAAAATAGAAAATAATTCCTAAAAATTCAAAAATGAGTTTTAAAAATTATTTTAAGTCATAAAAATTAACTTTTGATAATTTGACATAATTTTCATTAATATTTTAATTTATTTAAATAATAATTATATTAAATTTATTTGATAAGTATATTAAATAAATTAATTAAAAATGATTTAAATATTTTAAAAAATCACTTTAAATGATAAGAAAGTGTTAAAAATATTTTAAATTATAAACGATGACTTTTGATATTTTGAGATAAAATTCATTAATAATTCAATATTAATGATAATGAATTTATTTAATAATTATATTAAATAAATGGTTTAAAATGGTTTTTATGATTTAAAAATCATTTAAAAATGATATAAATGATTTTAAGTTATAATAAATGACTTTTAATATTTTGATGAAAAATAAATTATTATTTGAATATTAATGGTAAGTATTTAAAAATAATTTTAAATATTTTAAAAATAATTTAAGGGTAATATTAGTGTTTTAAAAATATTTTGAGTTATTATAAATAACTTTAATATTTTGACAAGGATTTCATTAATATTTTAAAATTATTCAAATATTAATGATAATTGGATTACTCAATATTTAAATCATTTAAAATGATAGCAGTGTTTGAAAAATCATTATAAAATATAATAATTATTTGAAAATTATTATAAGCTTCCGAAAAATATTATAAAGGGTAATTAAATTATCTAAAATAATATTAAAGCTTTGGAATAGAGTTTTATTAAAAATTATCTGATAGGGTGATCGGGACACCGAATTAATACCGAAGTCCAACCAGATTGACATAGTTTGTCCTGATAAGTGTTAGTATAGGTTCTAAACACTGTTGTGACTACATGATTACGTGTCTACGCTACCTAGTGACGTTAAATGACAGTATTATATGTTGTGATGTGTTACGCTAATTGCAAGACCAATATTATTGATTATAGGTCTTTCAAACGCTGCTAAATTATATTGTGTAGCCGGTGTCAACGACCAAGGCAAGTTTCCTTAACTCAATCTCGAGTTATTACTTTTCAAACATAGTAGTGGGTAATTATTGCTGATTATTCCACATTTGAGATTTATTATTGATTATTCGCACAGTTAGTGCAAGTTTATTAACTCAAACTAAATTTAAAATTTCGAAAGTATGACTGGGGAATAACTATTATTGGTTATTCACCATATTATTGTTGATTGCAAATAGTGCAGTTAATTTGTGTCTATTATTGAATAGTTTTTGAGCTTTATCTCAGCTAATTGTTTTGGCAAGACGATTATTTGTTGAAACTTGATACGTTCTAGTATTTGAACTCAATCGTTATTGAAAGATCAATGCCAAATATTTTGGCTAGATCGAGATAGATATTATATGTTGAAATCATAGTATTTCTTTAAATCCAAACTATAGTGTTGTTATACAAACTCTTGATGCAAGACTGAGATGAACAACCCTTATATAAAGGGGACTTTGTGGTCGAATATCCGACCGTTGCGTGATTTTGAGTATTATACATAATATTGGGTACAATGAAGCTGATCACTTTATGTACATGCAGAGGGGTATGATTTAATCTTTATGGTTATCTGATACGCGTGGGTAATTCAACATTAAATATCTGATAATTACTCAATTTGTTCAAGATCCATTGTGATCACTCAACATAAAATCTAGAAATATTCCACTTTGTTATTACAGTAGTATTATCTCTTGATAACCAATTGAACATTGTTGAAATTTTGAAAGGGTTTTACTTTTTCATCCTTGAATTGTTGTTTAGCCTGTAATTTGATAAAATCTTATTATTTATAAATGATTTATTCTGCTAATTCGAAGTTCTTTGAACATTGTTGAAGTCCTGTCGAATATAGACTCTAATATTCTCGATTCATATATCTTTTTGTATGTTTTAACTTGCGAAGCAAGCTCGTTGTTCACCCTTGCTTAAATATAATATTTCAGCTAAGAACGAAGTAGCAGGAGGGTCAGAGAAAGACAAAGGCAAAGGCAAAGTGCAGGAGTAGTTAATATAAACTTTATCTATTGTGTTATTATATGTAAACCTTTTTGTATAACTGAAGGTATGTAAATTATGTTAAGGTTAGATAACCTGGGATTATGTTATAATGATATTAATTAATGGTATGTATGATGATATTCATAAATGAATGGGTAGTTAGATGTTATTTGTATGATGGATCGTGAGCACCAAACCCGAGGGTTAGGTAACCCGAATTTGGGGGCGTCACAGTGAAGCCGGGAACCTGCATCAAGTTCAAAATCAAGATTAAACCCTTGCCCCCCAAAAGTGGGAAAAGAAGAAAGGTAAAAATGGAAACAGCTATTACCTCATTCGCATGAAGGTAAATTGAGGGATGACAGCTCAAATCATCCAGAAGATTTGGAGTCGTCACGTTAATAACTAGAAGCTCCCGATGGGGAATAAAAGTAGAAGGAGTTGGGTCCTCAATAGGAACATCATCATCCTCGTCTATAGCCTCCGTCTTATCCACTTGAATGGGACGAATCACTGACTTGGATCACCTCAAAAAGGGTGAGGTACGCTTCGAAATCAAAGCAATTAAATTCTAATCATTGCATCATGCATAGTTTATGTGAAAACATGCATTAGTTTAACATACTTCCCTAGTAGAGTTAAAATTGCATGCCTAGACTCTTGAAAAAATTTCTCCAGTTTCCTTTGTAAAACGGACTATCCGCATGTACATAGGCATGACTAGGTGATCATTCAGTAGCACACCAACCCAAAATCATGAACATTTCATATGTATGAAAAGCATTAAGATTAAAATCACCATGAAAGCCAAATTACCATGTGTATTTTACTTGAAAATCTATGCTCATTTGTCTTCAAATAGGATAAATAAAATAGCTAAAAAAGGGTGTAAAATGACTATCTTAGAAATCAATTTTTTTACACATCAGAATGTCCAACATGGTAAAATACAAACATTTACTACGTGTTAAATGCTTTTTTGGTCACTGTACTATAGGTCGACTTACAAATGAGTTATTAAACTTTTTTTCTTACAGTCAACTCACTGAACTTTAGTTTACTTACAAAACGTTACAAAAACCGTTAAGTCTATTGACTTTAGACGAAAATTGACACGTGATACTGAGTTGTAAAAAAAAACTGATGTGGCACAACCACTTCCCTCCATCTCTTTCTCTCTCCTGTTTACACACAAAAACAGAGGAACAAAGAGAATAAGACAGAGCACCAAATTCAATCCAACTCTGCCATGGCGATCGAACCAACACAGCTCCAAATCTCTGCCATATCGACCCCGATAGCATCCACTTCGAAACCTTAATATCCCACCTCATGTCCGCTGCCAATGAGCAACGATCTGAAGTCGAATCCTCTTCAATTTCTGCAAACAAACCTAACCTTATTCACTTTCTCTCATGCTTTCTCAATCTCTCTTATATTCCCCTAATCTCGAATCTCGCGCCATGTCTGTCATCCTCCTCCGCAAAATCCTCACCGAGAATTATAAGGATGATTCATTTCTCTATAATTTTCTCTCTCCTTCCACTCAATTTACCCTCAAATCATCTCTCCTTCCCCTGACCAGCGAAACCACCAAATCCATCACCAAGAAGCTCTACAACACCGTTTCTAAACTCGTTGTCGTTATTTTACCAGACGATAATTGGCCAGAATTATTGCCTTTTATTTTTCAATGTGTTAATTCTGATAAATCTAATCTTTGTGAAATTGGGTTTTTGATTTTTGCTCAATTGGCTCAATAATAGTAATAGTAATAGTAATAGTAATAATAATAATAATAATATTTTTCTCTTTTTCTTTATTTTTTAAAGACAATTTTTCTTGAATAATAATATTAATATTAATATTTTTCTCTTTTTCTTTATTTTTTTAAAGATAATTTTTCTTTATTAATAGTAATAGTAATAGTAATAGTAATAGTAATAGTAGTAGTAGTAGTAATAATAATAATAATAATAATATTCTCTTTTTCTTTATTTCTTTAAAACAATTTTTCTTTATTAATAATAATAATAATAGTAATAGTAGTAGTAATAATAATAATAATAATAATAATAACAATATTTTTCTCTTTTTCTTTATTTTTTTTAAAGACGATTTTTTTTTATTAATAGTAGTGGTAGTTCATTCCCCCCCCCCCCTCCCCTCCCCTCCCCTCCCCTCCCCTCCCCTAAATTTCATGTTTTATTTTAATTTTTATACTACCCTATTTTTTCCCCTAAATTTCATGTCTTATTTTAATTTTTATACTACCAACTCCTATATTTCTTTCATTTTCATTCAAGAATTGTCACATCAGAAATTTGCGCCATGTCACCATTGTCACGTCATTACGTTGTTAGTCAATTAACGGTCAAGACAATTTTTGTAACGTTTTGTAAGTAAACTAAAGTTCAGTGAGTTGACTATAGAAAAAAAAATTCAGTGAACCTATTTGTAAGTCGACCTATAGTACAATGACTAAAAAAGCATTTAACCCCATTTACTACGCCCATTCATTTTTATCAAGTCATATGTGCATACATATTTGATACATTGTGTAAACTCATACTGCATGGAATCAAACGTTCTAGCAGTCAAAACTTGAAAAGAAAGGATGTAAACATTATCAAAGTTGTGCAGAACGTTTGTACAGTGACGGATTCGCTAAAAGCAGCCCAAACTGGGTGGATCTGAGCAAGAAGGTTCGTATTTTTCAGAGGGTTCAAGTTGAAAATGACTTTTGAAAGGCCAAGGGGAGTATAAATCCATCCACGGTCTACCGCAAGTCTACCTGCGGCAACCTAGGGTGGACTACACCCCTTCCGGCTCGATCAAAGTTTGAGTTATAGCGGAGTTCCCTGAAGTTGAGAAGTCAAATCAGGAAAAAAGATTCTACGCGATTGAGCAGAAAGGGTCTGAAATCCTGAAATGGGACATTAAACTTCGAAAGTCTGAATATCTTATGTAAACCGTTGGTGACAGTTTCAGCGTAAAATCGGAAAAGGATTCGATGATTCAGACCATTAGCGACAGCTCCAGTGTAGCATCGGAGAAAGGGCTGATTATTTAAACCATTGGTGTTATCTCCAGCATAACATCGGGGAAGGATCCGGTGATGAAAGCCATTAACTTCTTCCATGAAGGTTTGAGTTTCTAATGTTGCAAACCGTTGGTAACAACCCCAGCGTAGCATCGAAAAAGTTCGGTGATGAAAGTCATTGAAAACTACTTCAGCAAATATCAGAGTATCCGATATTACAAGCCGTTGGCGACAACTCCAACGTAGCATCGGGAAGGATCGATGATGGAATCTGTTATAAAAGAAATCTTCAGCTGAGGCACCGAGAAGGATCGGTGATGTTCAACTTTGCAAACTACCGTTCGAGTAGGCACCAAGAAGGATAGGTGATGTCCAACTTTGTAAACTACTGTTCGAGTAGGCACTGAGAAGGATCGGTGACGTTCAACTTTGTAAACTACCATTCGAGTAGGCACCGAGAAAGATCGGTGATGTTCAACCTTTCAAAATACTGTTCGAGTAAGCACCGAGAAGGTTCGGTGATGGGCAACCTTTGTAAACTACCGCTCGAGTAGATATCGAGAATGTTCGGTGATGCGTAATATTTGGAAACTATCATTCAAGTAGGCATTGAGGGGATGTTATGATTGTAAGATTTATCCCCAACAACAACATCGGCATCAACTAGATAGAAATACAAACCGTTGGAGACAGCCCCAGTGTATCATCAGGAAGGATCCGATAATGTGAACCGGTGCAAGCTATCATCAGGATGAGCATCGGGAATCCCAATGAGGTAATATCAAGAAACGTATCTGAAGGCAAAGAACGTTGGTGACAACCCCAACGTTGAATTCAGAAAAGTTTAGTGGTATCAGCCATAGAGATCATCCCCAGTAGAGAATAGGGAATGGTCGTTGATACAACCTGTAGCAGCTAACCCCACATAGGTATATAGCATTCATAACATATCATGCCATGCATTGCATTACATTTGCATTTAGCATATTTCCTGTTTCTAGCAATCTTTATCTTGTTCATTCCATTACATTGCATAAATATGATAAAGAGGGGCATCTGTAGACACCCGAAATTTCGCATTTCTGTTACTAACTATACAGGAGGGCATAATCATCTTTTATCTATCAGAGACAACCCTGGAAGTTAAAATCGTCAAACCGGACCCCGAAGACGACCCTGGGAAATCATCAAACCAAACCTCCGGAGACAACATCGGGAAATCATCAAACCAAACCCTGAAGACAGCCCTGGGAAATCATCAAATCAACTTCAGAGATGACCTTGAAGACAAACAAGAGTCAACAGCAGTCAAAACCCGAAGATAACCCAGAGGAAAGACAATTGCAGCACATCAAACCCCAGAAATCAACCCGAAGGGGCAAAAGAGTAATTTTGTCAACTCAACATCAAATCAAATCAAATTACCATGAAGAAGGTCATGCGGAACCATAACAACAATCCCAAGTGGAAACAACGCAAGACAGCTCAACGGATGGACTGCGAAGACTCAAAGACTTGGTCATCGACCCGTCTTCCCGGATTCAGAAAAGGTCAAATCTCATGTCATTGTTTAGCTCTCGGAAAGTGCTTTTTGAAAAGGTATAGCACGCCTCCATCGGATTCTCTGATTGAAAGTTATGAAGGTTCAAGTAGACTGCGCGTTGGCTAGAGTGCACGTACTTCGAGATAATGGGGCCCACTAGGCCGAGCCGCAGGTAAACCCGCGAAAACCGCAAGTAGAACTGCAGCAACCCGGGTCTATATATACACCCTCACCCCTTTAGCTTCCAAGAGAAGAATAGGAAAGAAGAGGGCCCAAGCGAGAGAAATAGAGGCTAGAATAGCCAAACGGAGCTGGAATCGTGCTCTGATTCTTGTAAAACTTTTTTTGTAAACACTCTTATACTTATATATTACAACATATCAAGTTTTAACCAGTGAAAAACGAGTGATGAGGCGTTTAAAGCCGTTCAATAGCCATTCTTGTGCCTAACTATAAGATTTTGCCATATCTGGCTTCTTCGCTTGCTCTAATACGTATATAAGTATTTTATATAGCTTTTTAACGATTAATATTCGTTAGATCTAAAGTTTTAACCGTTCATTTCTTGTAAATATTCAAATTTTAAATTGTATTGACTAGATCTGTACTAGATCTAGCCATATCTAGCTTTTGATCGGCTCAAAATTTGTAAAACTTGAACCTGGAAGCTAGAATGGCTAAGATCTGTACAAATCTAGTTTTTCCAAATCTAGATTTGTACAGATCTTAGCCATTCTAACTTTTAGGCCCAATCTAGTTTTTTCGAAATAAAGCTCTTAGGCCCAATTAACTGCAATGCACACACATACACACAAATTAAGGAACAAAAAGCGCAGGTAACCGTGTTTCACGGAAGTCGGGGGGTGCTTAACACCTTCCCCCACTTAATCAAGCCCCCGAATTCCATGAATCTCGATTTCCAAAATCAATTAAACAGAGTCCAATAATTTAGCCATGTTGCAAAACCTTTCAAAACTCGATTGAGTTGGTACAACCATTTAAGTCATAGCAACTGGCGACTGTCTAATTCAGACTAGATAAAATCAAAAAATTTCAAATCGTCGACATTATATGTCAATCTTTTTCTTGAAAATTCACCCTTCAGATCAAACAAATTCACATAAAAAAATAAAGGGTAAGAAATACAGGAAAAGGGAGAAAAATCTTTCCGACGTCGACACATTTACTTTTTATCCTTTGAATTTGTTTCATTTTAGAAAGCCTTTAGTTTTTTAAATTATTTTTTCTTACCCAAAACAACTGGGCTAGAATTCAACCAAGGACATGAAAATCATCCCATTGAGTCCGTCACCAAATTACACTAACAATACACTATTTGAGCCTTGAACTCCATCTTGAGAGGTAAAAACCAGCGAATAATTTTTTAGGCTCATAAATGATTTACAATAACTAATGACCACTTCCAAGCCCCCAAACAAGGAATTTTACAATTGAAATTCAAAGTGTATCATTGAAAAAAGATCCCAATTCCTTCAAAGAATCAACTCCAATTCTTCAAGAAATTAAGCTTGAATTTGAATTTGGAAGAAAATTGTATAATTTTCTATTTTTTTTCTCACTATATTTCTTTCCTAATATTCGGAATTCTCTTTCTAAATGTGAATTTTCGTCTCTCTTTCTTTGCAAGTAAACTCTTTTTTTTTTCTTTCTTTGCAAGTAAACTCTCTTAACACATTCAAAAGAAAGAGCAAATAAATAACTGGAAATTTCACCCGGGAAGTTAGGCCGCCATCCTAATAGCGCGGCTTTAAGCTAAACCGCCATCTCGATGCGTCTTGAGACACGGATCCCTAGGCTATGCACATGGGATATCGTCAGGTCTTTTCCCTCTTCTAGCCCCTTATGTTTTCCTGTTTAAACACTAAAATGTTATTTTTCTTAATTTTCTCTATTTTTAGGTATTTTCATTATATTTAATTGCAGTGTAAATTTTGGGCGTCTACAAAGAGTAGTCGATCACTATTATTTATAAATACAAAAAAGTTTTAAAATAAATTAAAATTAAAAAAGTATAGCATGTTCCTAACACAACAAACTCCTACCAAAAGTAAGAGTGAAATATCTTCATAGTTGAGACATGTTGGCAGCTTGTAAATAATTATGCAAATTGGCTCATAATAGTACAACAAATCTATTATCTTTCGCCCAACAATGACTCTAGAAGAGCTGCCTCTTCTTCCTGCAAAAATATCAACAAAAAGCTATAATATTTATTTTTAACTAGTTGATGCTTAAATCAAAATGAATCCTGGTCAGGGAAAAATTACTTACTACCAAGGCATTAAATTCAGTCTCCTCATCTATAGCACTTATTGTTGCGGGATCCTCCAAGAGCTCCTATTTCCAAATTCAACCAAAACAAGTAAGAAACCATCCTCCAAGCGTAGTAACCAAGTACAGTTACAGCAAGTGTTAAATTAGTTTTTTCTGCAATAGACATTCCCCTGTACATGTTTCCACTCAAGTCCCAATTACAGCAAGTGTTGAATTAGTTTTTTATGCAATACACCTTCCCCTGCACATGTTTCTATCCAAGTCCATGTTTGCAGGAATAACGGTGGTTAGCATAAGCACAGTTAATTATGCAAAGCAGCATACAAATGTATATATGTCCAGCACAATGATATCCACTGTATACCAGTCTAGGTCATAAAAAACTTTTGAGGTGGCCACTGAACTTCTAGATGGCCAGCAATTGGCAACAATACAAGACAGTATGGCCTGGCACCAGTATATCTGAAAGAGAAATGCCAAGCTGGACAAGGTTTAATAATGGAAGTATGGCTCCTTAGCTGGCACGGATTATTAGCCGGAAGTTCTTAAACTTTAATTTATTTGACTTAATAAGTTTTAACAAGTTTCAAAAGTCACAGAAGAACCTATATTCTGGACATCAGATCCCACAAAGTAGAACAATTTTTCATCCTCTCAATTTGTCCATACAAAGGCAACTTATTTCCTTCGTTCAAGAATAATTCTGGAAACAAAGTCTACGAGTCGTCTATTTGAGTAATAGCCAACTCAAATTACTTTATTAAACATAAAACTTACAAAGAAAAATCTATTCCACCATGATGTTAAATTAACTAAAATAGATAATAGTAATAATAACAACAAATAATAATACAAACAATAACGAGAATTTTGTATTTTGATAATTGTATTTTGGGTTTAAATTAGGGGGTTAATTACCTTAATTAAATCATAAGTAGTGATAGTTAACCCCCGGATTTGTCCCTATCTAGAAAAATAATCTCCGTCAAAAAATGGCTCCCGCCAGGCTCTGCCCGGGAGGCTACCAAGGCACCCGTATTGCCACGTCAAGTTCGGAAACTTAATATGCCTCTTGACATCCCTCACCATCCATCATGAGTGCACAAGAAACAGCCAAGACAAAGCATTGATTATTCTAGCTAAAAGAGCCAAAATTGGCTAAATATGGGAAACCGACAAGAAATTGGCCAAGTATGGAGAACTTCACTAGGAGAGCTACTATGAGGGAATGCCCAATGCCACTCCATGGTGCATACCTCATTCTCCCACAAGCAAACGAGAAAGAATGAAGAAGAAGAAGAAGATCAAAACAAGCAAAGTATGAAGTTGGACAACCAAGCAACCAAACAAACAAAATTGTGCAAGAGAGCAACCACCATGAGGTGGGAGACCACCCTAGGATCGACCCCAAGGTGGTTCTCCCCCTCATGGTGGGGTTGCCCAAGCCTTTATTCAACATGTCACTTCAAACACTTTGCTGAATTCAAGAAAGCATGCAAGGAAGGATCAAGATGAGAGAAAGGCTAAGGAAGACACCACCATGGGGTGGGGGCACACCCTAGGGTAGGTCCCAACCATTAAGGTCGGGACCAAGCCCCATGGTGGGAATAGTTCTAGTGCCCTCATGTTCAATACTTGGTCAAAAGTCCAAGAAAATCATCAAAGAAACCAAAATGAAGAACAACCAAGGAAAGGATCCTCGAGGGTTAGGGGACAATCCCTAGGGTCTGCCCCAAACCCTAGAGTCGGCCCCAGAGGGTCTTCCAAACACAAGGTGGTTCAAGCACTCTCTCATCATACCATGATCTCAACACTCGGTCAAATTTAAGAAGGAAAAATTCAAGAAGGAATGCAAGAAAGGGCTAAAAATGGGAAAGAATTGAGAAGAAGACCACCAAAGGTTGAGGGCACCCCATAGGGTCAGCCCCAACGTGGTGGAGCGCTGCCCTAAGGGTTTCTCATCATCCTTATGTCCAACACTTGGTCAAAATCCAAGAAGGCTGCACAAGAAAGCCTCAAAGCAAGAAGGAACCAAGAAAGACATCACCATGGGGTGGAGAGCCAACCCTAGGGTCGATCCCAAGGCCTGGAGTCGACACCAATTTGGTCTCCCCCCATGGTGAGGCTCCCCACATACTCTATCATCACATATCATCTCCAACACTTAGCCAAATTCAAATTGAAGGAAGCTATGAGAAAGGAGATCAAAGCATGGAAAAGCAAGAGGAAGGCTACCCTAGGGTCTGCCCCAAGGTGGGCTTCTCCCTCATGGAGGCCCTTGCACTCATCTAATGATGATAACACTTGGTCAAAATTTCAAGATGTTTCACAACTAAAGAGATTTCAAGAAAGAGCAAAGCAAAGCATTACATGAGAGCAAAGAAGGATAATAGAGGAAAAGTGACCCCCAAGAGGTAGGCTCCAAGTACACAAGTAGGCCCAAAGTGAGGAAGTCAAGTAACAAGTCAAGCCTTCAAGCCACCAATTGGCACCATGAGCACAAGGAGCATAGTAGAGCTTCAAGAATGATGTTCTTAGTGATGTCATGAGCCATCGTGATGATGTAACAACAAGAATATTCTTCCCAATTTGTTCCCAACGGAGCCGAAATGAAGAATGCTGTCAGAAATACTTATCCCAGGCAGATAGATTACCTCTCTAGCCTCTGGGAGAGGGTTAGAGAGGTCGTCTGGGAGTGGGATTCGGTGAGGGTTTTAGACTTGTGGTTAGAGACGTAGGGCAAAACGAACTCCGAAAATGCAATACTTGCACAATTTATAAGTGAAAGATAGTTCATGTGCACGGCACATGGGGGAACCCCCATGATGCCTATAAATACCCCCCCCCCCTCATTTGAGAGGAGATTGAAACCTTTTGAAAACTTGGAATAGTTGAGAGATTCTCTCTCTAGAAGCCAACTTTCTCTCTCTAGAACACAGTCACCAACTTGTTACAACCAAGAAGACCAACCTTGTTGGCCTGATAGACTAAGTTCTGTACTTAGTCTCCACGAGCCTCAAGTTCACTCTCAAGGACTTGGTCTCAGAGCTAAGTCCCCAAACACATCTAAGCATACACATACACACACGGCCCTAACACTAGGGGTTCTGCCATATTGTCTCAAGGAGTTTGCCTATGATCTCTCCCCTCGTCCATCACCCCACTCAATCCCGCATGTTTTCGTGGAATTCTCACCTCACCCGATCAACTAACGAACCCAACCGCAAGGGAAGTGTAATAGCATAGGACATTGTTGTATTATACTTTAAGGTTATATTCAATATTTGTAATGATCATGATTAATGAAACATCCTTTATTAGTTAATATTGTTCACTTAGTTGTTTAAGTTGTAGTTTACATTTCCCGGTCCTACAATAAACAAGAAGGCTATAGCTAATAAAAGGCAACGAATATTTGAATATCAAATCCGAAGGGAAACTTGACATTCATCTCACTCGACAAGTAAACTGCAGTACACGACCCTAGTACAAAAAGAAAAATGATCTCTGTCCTTCAGTCTAACGGATTACTCTCAGAGAATAACAGGAAGATTTCAGAGCTTCTATATATGGAAACCAGTAAGAAGAAAAAATCTAATAATCTTTGTCTGATAGTTGATGGAACATTATTCAGGCTTGAAGAAGAGATGAACACACAATATGCTGCAGGGAGTTTGCAACTCTCACTAGAAGGTCAAAAGGAGAGAATAAAGCAGAAAGCTGAAGAAACATGCTTGAACCAAGGAAATCCTACCCTGAAAAACTTGGCCGGAGAAAAAAACACTACACCGAGAAGAGAATAAAGAAGCCTTCTAACAATCTAACCTCTTAGACAGCTCAAAAACCGGATACCAAAAGGTAGATGACCTAGGATTTCTCACTAAAGGAACCCAAGATACGTAATTCGAAGTGCAGCACTTCAAGACAAAACAAGCAAACGCACACATCTAGCGAGTGCCTCTCCATATTAATTCTAGCTAAACTACAGAGCCAAGTTGAGTTAAGAGGCCCATAGTCCATAGACACAACAAAATCTACAATATAGACAACAATCTTATGACATCGAACCCCATTAGACAAGAACAAGATCATATCATTAGCATACTGGAGATGAGAAAACACCCCCTACCCATACCGCACACCGTCACTAGTCCTACCTCCTCACACCCCACTCTCTAATCGTTCTACACAACACATAAACTAGAAGAGTGAAATGAAAGGAAGATCACCCTGGCACCAGCCCCGGGATGCTCGAGACCATAATTTAGTCTTACCACTAACAAAGACAAAACATAAAGAAAAAACCAATAACACAAATCTAAGACGGTCATCAAAACCCTTTTAGCTCTAACATCCTATTTAGGAAATCCCAACACACCCTATAAGTCGGTATTCCATTGTATCCTATCTTTGAGGGATGGATGTAGTACTTTTTGATAGGATTAATCCATGTTACCAATAAAGAAAGCAGGTGGACTTCATCATACATTAAAGAGAAGGACAATAGTGGTATACATTTGTTCAACCTTCCTCTCCTACAACTGTGTTCATCTGAATTTTAAATAAATTGGGAGGGAGGGAGGGAGGGAGGGATTATACGCAGGAACAAAACTAAAGCCCTAGCCCTAACTCCAACCACAACCATAGTTGTCATGGTCGCACTTATACCACTTGACACATATGTGATTATAATGAAAGAATGAGACACTGGACCAATTAAAGGAGATGAAATTTACTGGGGACAAAACAAAACAGAATAATATAAGTAAGAAAATTAAGCTCATACCCAGACACCCAAAGGAAAAAATCTAAAGAATCAAGGTTTAAAATATCCCACAAAAGTTTAGTTTTCTTCAGAATTTCCTCGAGATAATAGAGAACGACAAAGAAATACAGGATTCTGTTCATTTATGCCATGGTACAAAGTAGCGGCCACGTTGACAAAATATCGGCGACTGCAGTATGGTTTCATTAGTCACCGCTCCCATGAATCGTAATTTCAAGCATTATCAATGTAAAAGTTGTGTATAGACGAAATTTCGCTGTAACGGAAGAACAGTGTAGCGAGGAGAAATAACAACATAAAGAACAAATAAAAGCGAAATAACGGTGTAATGGAAAAAGTACTAATAATAATAATAATATCAATAGTGGACTCTTTTTGTGGGACAGAGGTAATAATAATTATAATAATAATAACATAACCATTATTGATAAATATGTATACATACATAATAACATGTCAAAAAAATAACAATAACCATTATTGAGGATGATGATGTAAAGGAGTAGGAGGATTAATTTATAACTTTTACCTTTTTTAATGTGTTTATGTACTCTTTAGAGTGTCATAAAAACTTAATGTTCATTATGAAATATAGTATTAGAATGTCAGCAAGACGTTTGCATTATCATCAATGCTATATATACTAGATGATATTTTTGTGTTCATCTAATTGATCAATCTTGTACTTGTTTTTTAAACTTTTTCATAATTTTTTTAAAAATGTTTGAAGCACCAAACAATCGTAACAGTGTGTATCTGTTGGAAACTTGTTGCTTTGCTGTCAAGTTTGTTAGGTTCTGTTCTTTGTTCATGTTGTTAATAATCTCTATTATTAAGGAAAGTGTCCATGATCCATGTATTAGTTAGAGGAAAACGTGAGGTGCATTTTTATTGTTATCTTTTCTTTGTAAGGCTTATAAAGCCACCAGTTGCTGTTGAATTCAATAAGAAAACATTCCTCCAATTTTAGAGTTCTTGTGTTTAGGTTATTCAGTCTAACAATTTTTGTATCAGAGCCATTTCACAAGGTGTCCTTTGAGGGGTGTGAGTTGCAGCTTTCTTGGGGAGAGTTCAAGTCTAAATAGGAGTGAAACACAGAAGGGGCAAGTGTGAGCGAAACACTTCGAGTTTGAGAGAGCCAACAATGGCAGCCGAGAACAACTTTGTTCAACCTGTTATACCTAGATTTGATGGTCATTATGACCATTGGTCTATGTTGATGGAGAATCTTTTGCGATCTATTGGGGATTGGTGGATGATGGAATTCCAACCATTGCTGAAGGAGTTCAACCAACAGAAGTGCAGCGCAGGGCTATCGAGGAGGCAAAGTTGAAGGACCTCAAAGTGAAAAATTATCTTTTTTAGGCTATTGACAAAGGCATTATGGAGACAATTCTCAATTGAAACACAGCCAAGGATATCTGGAAATCCATTCTGCAGAAATACCAAGGGTCTTTGAAGAGAGCTCAACTTCAAGCTCTCAGGAGGGAGTTCGAGGTGCTTGGGATGAAAGCTGAGAGATAGTAGATACTTACTTCTCTCAGACCTTAGCTATTGCCAACAAAATGAAGGCACGTGGGGAATGGATGGAACAGTTGGTGATTGTGGAGAAATATTAAGGTCCATGACTGGGAAATTCGATTATGTAGTGGCTGCCATAGAGGAATCTAATGACCTCAACACAATGACTATCAATGAACTTCAGAGCAGCCTTCTTGTTCATGAGCAGCGAATGAAAGCTCATACTGAAGGAGAAGAGCAGGTTTTGAAGGTAGCATTTGTTGAGAAAACTAGAGGAAGTGGTGATAATAGCTACGGTAGCCAGAGGTCAAGGAAGAGGAGGTTTCAGAGGCAGACGAAGGGGTCGAGGAAGAGGTCAGCTCAACAAAGCACTGATGGAGTGCTACAGGTGCCATAACTTGGGGCACTTCCGATATGAGTACCCTGATTGGGAGAAAAATGCACATTATGCTGAATTAGACTAGACAGAGGAGATGCTTTTGATGTCTTATGTTGAACTCAATGACACCAAAAGGGAGGAGGTTTGGTTCCTTGACTCAGGATGTAGCAACCATATGACAGGCAACAAATAGTGGTTCATAGATATGGACGAGCAGGACAGACAATCTGTGAAACTTGGGAACAAATTCAAAATGACGATAGTCGGGAGAGGTAATGTTCGACTACACGCTAATGAAATTACACAAGTGATTACTAATGTGTAATATGTTCTCGAGTTAAAGAACAACTTGATTAGTATCGAACATCTGTCAGAGAAAGGGATTGTTTTGTTGATTCAAAATGAAGAATGCCGATGCCATCACCCAAGGAAGGGCCTGATCTTGCAATCAAAGATGTCAGCTAATAGGATGTTTGTATTTCTTGCAACCATGATGCCAAAAGTCCCAACTTGTTTCAAGACTGCCTCAGAAGATGAAATACACCTTTGGCATTGTCGTTACGGCCACCTCAACTTTAAGGGACTGCGAACCCTTCATTATAAGAAGATGGTAAGAGGACTGCCTGAAATGAAGACACCGAGCAAGCTGTGCAAGGATTGCATCATAGGCAAGCAGCACAGGGAAAAGTTTGTGGAGGGCTACACACACTTCAATTGGTTCACTCTGACATTTGTGGACCGATCACACCCTCATCTAGCAATGAAAAAAGGTATCTGATTACTTTTATAGATGATTACAGTCAAAAGATTTGAGTGTCATTCTTATCTGAGAAGTCTCAAGCTTTTAATGCATTTAAAATGTTTAAAAGTATGGTTGAGAAAGAAATAGGGTCTCTAATTCAGTGTCGTCGTACAGAAGGGGAGGAGAGTTCATCTCTCAAAAATTTAATTCATTCTGTGTTTCACATGGAATAAGGAGGCAATTGACTGCAGCCTTTACCCCTCAACAAAACGGGGTGGCTGAGAGGAAGAATCAGACCATTATGAATGTGTTCGATGTATGATGTCTAAGAAACATGTTCCAAAGTAATTCTACCCCGAAAACAGTAAAATGGATCATTCACATTCTCAACCGAAGCCCTACCTTGGCAGTGAAGGAATCGACGCCTGAGGAAGCATGGAGCGCCATCAAACCATCAGTTCATTACTTCAAAGTCTTTGGCTGTGTTGCTCATGTTCACATACCGGAAGCTAAGAGGAAGAAACTAGATGATAAAAGCTTTCGGTGTGTGATGATAGGAATGAGTGATGAATCCAAAGCATACCGGCTCTATGATCCAGCAACCAAGTGTATTGTGATCAGCAATGATGTGATTTTCGAAGAAGATGAGTGCTGGGATTGGGGCAGAAACTCAGAAGAGATTAAACAAGATGTGTTAGATTGGGGAGAAAGTGAAGAAGGAAATGGACTCACTCAAAGTGAAGACAAAGGTGATTCAAATGACAATAAGGGGATATAGCAAATGGCTCAAATTCAAGCCAAGGTAATGGCTCGGATTCAGCTCAATAAGTTGAGAAGATGGGAGGATCCACAGGCCACCTGTGTCAATGAATGATTATGACAGCGGAGAAGGATTGTCAGAAGAAGAAGAATTTCAAAACTATGTGTTGTTTACTTCACCATCTGATCCAACCACATATGAAGAAGCCATCCACAATGACAAATGGAGGACTGCAATCGAAAATGAATAGCACATGGGAACTGACAGAGTTACCAGCAGAAGCAAGGACCATTGGGGTTAAATGGATCTTTAAAACAAAGTAGAACGAAAAAGGAGAAGTGGAGAAGTATAAGGCTAGACTTGTGGCAAGGGGTAATCTCAAAAGAAGAGAGTTGACTACACTGAAGTTTTTGCACCAGTGGCTAGATGGGATACTATCATGCAGTAATTGCTCTTGCTGCTCAAAAAGGATGGAAAGTATATCAGTAAGATGTAAAAAGTGCATTCTTGCACTGTGTTACTCGGACTCTTCACTTTGCCCTGAAGTACCCGTGTCCGACACCGTGTCCAAAAATTGGATACTTCACTTGGATACTTCACTTTAGTGTAAAAAATTGGCAAAATTGAGAAGTACCCGTGTCGGATACCGTGTCCAACCGGACACTCCATCCGTGTCCGAGTAACACAGTTCTTGCATGGAGAACTGAGTGAAACGGTTTTTGTTGAGCAACCTCGAGGCTATGTGATAAAGGGCGAAGAGACAAAGATGTATAGATTGAAGAAAGCCTTGTACGGCCTCAAGCAGGCCTCTCGAGCTTGGTATAGCCGCATCGAAGCTTATTTCATCAAGAGATGTACTTATGAACACACTTGTTTGTGAAGCAGAGTGAAGGAGGTAATATTCTCATTGTTAGCCTTGATTTAATTTTTACTGGTAGTGATGAAAAGATGTTCAAAGAGTTTAAGAAGCTTATGGAAAAAGAGTTTGATAGGACAGACCTTGGTAAAATGCATTATTTTCTTGGGATTGAAGTAATTCAAAGAGAAGAGGGGATTTATATTTGCCAAAGAAAATATGCAAGAGAAGAGAGGTTTGGCATGAGGGACTGTAATTCTTCAAAGAATCCTATTGTTCCCGGGTGTAAGCTGATGAATGAAGATGGAGCCAAGGTGGATGCTACAATGTATAAGCAGGTCGTTGGCTGTTTGATGTACTTGGCAGCAACTCGGCCTGATCTTATGTATGCGTTGAGCTTAATTAGCAGATTCATGACGTAGCCCAACTGAGTTGCATATGCAGGAAGTCAAAAGGGTGCTTAGATATCTCAATGATACCACTGATTTGGGTATTCTGTATAAGAGGAATGGAAATGAGAAACTTGAGGCATACACAGACAGCAATTATGCAGGTGACTTGGATGATCGGAGAAGTACGTCGGGATATGTTTTCATGTTAAGCACAGGTGCAGCCTCATGGTCCTCTAAAAAGCAACCCGTGGTTTCATTGTCTACAACCGAAGCGGAATTCATTGCAGCTGCCCACTGTGCGTGTCAAGGAGTTTGGATGTGAAGGATTCTTGAGACACTTGATCATACTCAACTTGGAAGCACCGCTGTATACTGCCATAATAGTTCAACCATAAAGCTTACGAGAAATCTAGTGCTTCATGGCAGGAGCAAACATATTGATGTTTGCTTTCACTTCCTTAGTGAACTGACTAGAGATGGGATTTTGGAGCTGGCTTACTGCAATTCTCAGAATCAAATCGCAGACATTATGACAAAGCCGTTGAAACTGGAGGTGTATGTGAAGCTGTGAGAGTTACTGGGAATGTGTCCTATGCCTGACATAAACTGATTGCACAAGTGCAAGTAGTTTAAGGGAGGAATTGTTGAAAACATGTTGCTTTGTTGTCAAGTTTGTTAGGTTCTGTTCTCTGTTCATGTTGTTAATAATCCCTATTATTAAGGGAAGTGCTTTAGGTTTGATTTAGTCTACTACATGATCCACGTATTAGTTAGAGGAACACTACAAGAAAAAGGTCTAACAGCGACCAATACTATATGCGGTCGCTGATATTAGTATTAGCGACCGACATCTGCGACTGTGAGTTAATCCAGTCGCTATTGTATATCAGCGACCGCAGGCGGTCGCTAATCGGTCGTTATCATAATTTTGCCTATGAAGCTCATGTTGGGGGTCCAGTTCAATATAGATTCGTCCTCCTCCGAATAGCACGTACGTCCCGCATCATTTATATATAAACATTTTAGATTCCATTTATACAAGATATATAACTAATGTAAATTGTTTTAATATATCTACTTATCTTTAATGTAAATTGTTGTATATTATAGTGATTTTTCAGATAATAAGATCGTCAAGTGCATATCACAGTTGTGCTTAGAGAATTAGCCCACACCTGTGATTACGTGGGCGAGCACACCTATCGCCTACAAGGATGCAATTTGGGCTGAATTTCAAGTATGTTTTTTTTTAATATAGTCAATTCTAAGGATATTTGTTTAGTAGTGTTAGATTATATGTTAAAAAGTACCGTTTTAACATTCTAAAGATTATTTATTTGCAGAAAAGGTATAGATGGGAGGACGCGCAGGACTTCAGTGATTCAGACATTATTCTGGCAGAAGTGCGTCGTCCGCACCAAGGACAATTTAAACAAAAAACGACAAAAAATCCTTCACAATGCCGAGATCGACCATCCAGGCCAGGGAGAGGATTACATGTACGAGCATAGCCCCTGGTGGTGCACCCAGTCCATATGGGCTGAGATGTGTGCCCAATGGAGAGCTGAGAGCTGGGTTAAAAGATGCAAGACTGCCGCCACTAACAGATCCTCAGGTGTACCTGATGGCGAAAAGGCTAAAGGAACCTACAGGGGCAGCAGTATTTCACAGTTGCAGCATATCACTGTTAGGATATGTACGAATAGTTTTAATATGTTTACAATCATGAATTGTAGAATATATATCACATGTTTACTTAGTAATATTGGAATATGTTTTGTATAGGAGTCTCAGTCTCAAGGTCGGCCTATCCATTGGCTGGATGTGTACGTGGCCACCCGTGATGGTCTGTCGAATGCTCTCCAGATAGCGATAATAAGTTTTAACAAATTGATCTTGTCTCATGTCAAGTTTTACGTCATTCTTTAGAATTTTGCCAATTTATTTCTAACTATTTAATTGTTAACATGATGAGAGGATACTTATAAGCGTTTATTGAATGAGTGCTATCCTGAAGGCACCCCACGTCCGCCAATTGATTAAGAATTGTGGGAGAGGGCGTCTGTTGTGAAGAAGAACTACGTTAAGGGTCAAGGACAACGACGACGCCCATCCTTCAGTGGCTCAGGCAGCTCTGCCGCCCAGTCTTCACAATCATCGAGTCATCTAGCTATTCATACTCCTGCTGATTGTGTGAAAGCTATACGTCGAGATCGCGATCTTCTAAAGATACTGGGCGGGCATCTGGCGGTTCTGAGTGCTGATGAGTTAGCTGATGCAGTAGCGGCGGCAGCAGCATCACAGCATGGGGATGGCAACGAGGTCAATCTAATTTATTACAATCAAAGTAGTGACATATATATATATATATATATATATATATATATATATATATATATATATATATATATATATATATATATATATATATATTGTTGTAACTTGTATCAACATATATACTATATATATGTAACTTGTTTTATTATTTTGTTAATTACAGGGTGATCAAGATCAAGGAGAAACTAACTTGAACAAAGATGCTTGACAACTGATTTAGTATTGTTTTGTAGTTATTTAAGAATCTTGTACTTTTATATTCATTTTTTGGATGTTTGTATGTTATTTAAATATTAGATTTATTTATATTTATTCAATTCATATTGGTTTTTAAAGGTTTATATAGTTTTATATATTAGTTCCACAGATGGAGGATGGATGTTTATATTGTTGTGCATGTTTATATGTATTGGGATAAAGCATGTACAAGAATTCTGCAAAACAAGAAAATTTATTGTTTGCAGGTTTTTTAACATCAACGACCGCATGCGGTCGCTTATACGCATTAGCGACCGAAAGCTAGATGAGGATATTAGCGACCGGAGTCGGTCGCTGATGACAGTCGCAGACACGTGACCCACGTCATCCATTGTCCCAGAGACTCATCTTGGCGACCGAAATGACGATTTCGATCGCTGTTATCGGTTGCAAATAATGGGGTTGCTAATAGGAGTCGCTGATAGGCATTTCAGCGACCAGATTTTATGCGACGCCTATCAGCGACCGGAATCGATCGCTGATATGTATCTGCGACCGCATGCGGTCGCTATTAGGCCTTTTTCTTGTTCTGGAAAACGTGGGGTGCATTTTTATTGTTATCTTTTCATTGTAAGGCTTATAAAGCCACCAGTTGCTGTTGAATTCAATAAGAAAACATTCCTCCAAATTCAGAGTTCTTGTGGTTAGGTTATTCATTCCGCCCGATAGCAAACTGAAACCTAAGCCACTACCACGACTTTGAACCATGATCAAAAAACAATAGAGAAGGCATAACAAAACGGTTTCTGTCAAGAAATATTGTAGCATTCATGTCTCCTACGAAAATGCTCGAGTATACAAATATAGAAGGGCGTAAAGAAGCAGTTATCAGGAACTTGGAAAATTGTTAGCTGGGCAATTTAGAGGTAACCCAGTAGTGAGTCCACATTAAAATCAAAGGTAAGGGAAAATCTTCTCAAATAAAAGTCTGATGATGATCATTTACCTCTACATGGTAAAAACAGAGCCAAAGCAACTCTTGAGAAGAGAAGAATTGTAAATCTTACTCTATCACAAGCACTGAATTATAAAATCGTATAAAATTTAAGCAAAAAAGTAGTACAATTTAAGCAGCAATTACTATCATTTAGCGTTGAGTAGCATAGTGACAACGGATAATAGTTCATGACAAAAGGAAATGTGGTTTCTTACATCATCAGCAATTTGCAATTGGCCATTGTGATCCTGAAGTGAGAAAAAATGAACAAACAAAAATTAACAATATTAAGGGTAGCTTCCGTCTAAATAGACGAGCAATAAGCAAATATCAATTATATATTCCCTCTGTCCCAAAAATAGTAAACCTTGTGTCTAAGTCACATTTAATAATAACATATATAAAAAAGGGAGATACCTATTTTAACTTTAGGTACCCTATAGGATTGAAATGACCCTTTCAAGGGTTTTTAGATAAATTCAACTATAAAAACACAACGAACATGCAAAAAAAAATTACAGCATGTAAAATTTTATACGATTAGGGGTTTGTATCAACAACTTTATAGTAATGAAAAACATATCTTAGCCGTCGAAAAACATACTTATATTGCAAGTTTATAATATTGGTACTCCACACTCAAATTAAATAAGATTTTACACATGCTCATATCTTTGCATATTCTTTTAATCCGTATGGTTGGATTTTGTTAGAAAGTCCGGGTAAAGTCAATTTGTGAAACTAGGGTATGTAACTTGGAGACCCACTAGGGTATGTCCCATGGACCCTAAAACTATATTTCAAGATTTAGACTCATTTTTGAAGTATAGAAAACACCATATGTGCATGTTGAGGTTAATTTAAATGGTAAATTTGGAACATAGTAGCATATGGTAGATAAATGTTCCAAAGGGCTCTTATTTCTCAACATCTAAACAAGACTCTTTAGTTGGAACAAATGGAGTAGATGAGTAGTAAAAGGGTTGTAAGAATACCATACATAATGGTATATGTAATAATAGAAGACTCTGCAGCTTGTTTGATATAGCAGCACTCTTATTTATGTTTTTTAGAAGATATACATAATTAAGTAAATTGTTTACCTTTGTGGCAACAAAGAGAAGTGGATCAGACGGTGTATAAATCATGTAATGAGAACCATCCTGCATAAAGAAGATTTCAAAATTATAATATTAAAGAGGAAACAATAAGATCACAATTAGTTATCAGCATAAGAATTCAAGTGTGTTTGTTCGCCTTACTTCTTGTTTTTCACACAGAGCCCTCATGGCAGTATAATATTTATAAAATAAAATAAAACTATAAAGTATTGTTCAAACATAATGTCGATAAGACAAATACTCATAGCAGCAACTGACACAAACCAAAAAGTACATTACAAATGATTTACATACCAAAAATTTGAAGATGATAATATGAACAAATATAACAATGAAGATAAAATAACAAAATTGATTTCCACGAGCAAAAAGGTTAGTTTTACAAGGTCTTACTCACATGAATAGTATAGTACTAAAAATCCCCGCCTAGGCGCTAGGCCCCCCTTGGCGCCCCACCTAGGCGCTAGGCCCCTCATCTAGGCTCAAGGCCGCAAAAAAATCCCTCCAGGAAATTAAGCGGGACCTAGGCGAAGAGTTTTTTTTTAATTTTAATAACTACCCAAACCAGATCTTGATATATTTATTTTTCTAATGATTTACCATAATCATAATACAGGTTCTAGTATATCAAATCACAACAAGAAGTGAACAATATCAATTCAAAATGGATAATTTTATTATAGTTGTAATTTTTTGAAATTATACCAACTTCAAATTATATAAATGATGATATATTTGTAATATTTAATTTAATTCAATATAATTCTTAAATGTATGTTTAGTTTCTTAAGTTTTAATATTGAATTAAATTTTTAAAATTTAAAATTTTATTATTTAATAACAATCTCGCTTATGAATAAAACTAATACGTTAAAAATATGTTTGAATTTTTGAACAATTGCATATTTTTTTTTGTACTTTGACATTAGCAATATGGATATGTGTTTGAATTTTAAGCAAATGACTTTATTATCTTTATTATAGATTGTTTTGTTTTATATTATTGTTTTGTTTGGATAAATGAAAGATAAAATATTAAAACTAGCTTAAAATAAAAAAAACCCGCTTGGGCCCCCCTAGGCGCTAGGCCCCCTCGGCCGCCCACCTCCCGCCTAGCGCCTTTTAGAACATTGGTATAGTAAGACCCTCATGTGAGAGAGAATCTTGTAGAATTAACATATTTACTTGTGGAAATATCAACTCATTAAATAAATAATATTTATAATAATAATAATTTAATTATAATTATTTAAATCAAAAGGTTATATTGCCTGCTTCTTGAGCACAAGAGATGATGGAAAACAAAGAATTGGATTGACATAAAAGTCTTTAGAAATACTTGTGGGACATAAATATGTATAAATGTAGGTCGCGGTTCACACGTTGGCTCAAGTATGGGTGAAAATGCCTGAAACTAAGAGTTTCACTTCACTAAGGGCGTGAGTTCCTACTTTAGGCTTTAAATATTAAGTGCTAACAACTTTCACTCGTCCTTGAAAAAATTATCCTCATACATTGTTCCCTCTAGCTAAACCCAACAAGATTCGTTGCACTTGATTCTAATAGTCTTTTTCTATAGTCAAGAACCATATTGACAAGTCACTTTTTTTATAAAGCAATGAAATACCCCTATTATGCCTTCTATGAAGCTATCTTAATTAGTGGTGTTTTGGAAAGTCGGTGAAAGATTCGTATTCGAGATCCAGTGGTGGAGGTGAGATGAGTGTCATCCTCAAACTCTAAGCTAACTTGTGTACATATCACACAATAGACATGTTTAGGCTCCGTTTGTTTACAGAAAACCTTTGTCAAGATATGATTTTCGAAAATATTTTCAGACGAAATTGTTTTCAATGAAAATATATTGTTTCCCCTTGTTTGGTTGCTAAACTAAAAATGAGACGAAAAAGATCATCATCTTCTCTACTTGAATTAATTAAATAATTTATTTTAGTGTACTTTGTCTTCTTTCTTTTTTTTCAACATACTCCACTAATAATAAATAAATATTACCACATTATAATTTCCTCTAAAGAGAAAAAAAATTGATGAAGTAGGAGGAGAGAAATATTACCAACTTTGAGAGTTTAAAGATGAATAAGAGATATATATATATATATATATATATGAAGAAAATAATTGAATTAATTTGTTAAAGAACGATGAAAAAAATAAAGAGAATAAAAAATAAAGTTTGTTGTTGGAAGATGGAGTTGGACAACTTTTTCAAAAAAAATGACTGATGGATCTCAAATCTGTAAGTCATTTTCCTAAGATAAAGAAAGAGGTTTCCTTTGACTGTGAATTGTTTTATGGCCCGCCAAACATTGAAAAATCAAGATGGAAAACGTTTTACTTGAAACAAACGGAGCTTTAATTAGGAAAATTCAAACTCCTCAAATATTTATGACATTATGAATGACCTTAGAATTTAGATAAACAAGATATAGCTTCTTAGTCATCTACTTAAATGCTATCACTGTCCACTATAGGATGGTAACGTCCACCATAGAATGGCATACATATTTATACGAAAACTTGGTTTGAGGAGAGAGTATAGTGTATATTCCAGTTTTAATCTTAGGCTTAAATATAAAACAATGGGCATATTATGCACTTTGAGGGTAATAATATCTTTGCAATACAAAATTATGTTGTTTAGTCATCCTTTTGGGGAACAGACGAGTAGATGTTGATCCTTTTATAAATGGGTTGTATAAACATTCAAAATGAGTTGAATCATTTTAATTCTTAAATAATCTGCATATTAAACAGGTTTAACGGGTTTAACACGATTAATAAAGATGTTAGGGTTAGGGTTGAGAGCTTTCATATAATTAGGTAAATGGGTCGTCGACGCAGGACGAGAATGGAGGAAGGAATTAAGAGGAATAATATGGAAAATAATAAGGCTAAAAGCCACAAAGCTTGAAATCAATAATATCAATTATTGAAAAAACTTGAAGGGACTTTAATACTCACATAAAAACAAAAGACCCGGAGACCAAGTAAACTGGGGTCCAAGTAAAACTCTAATCAAGGAAATAAAATTTGAGGAAATAAACTCCTAATTAATGCTTAATATTACCTTCTAAAAATAAATTACAGATGAACTTCATAATATAACAATGGTAATAATTTTATAGTTTCCGTCCTCACTAGTCGTGTTAGTATTCAGTTATTTAATATTATTATTAACTTGACACAGCATGAACCCCTCTAACACAACACCTTATCCTAAATAAGACTATATATTTATTTTCTAGTGTAGCTGGTTTTGTTTGTTTCTAATGGGGTTTGAGCTAGGTGCATAACTGCACTTGGTTTTTGGTGTGGTCTGAAATACTGAGTTTGTAGGCTCTTCCCGGATGGGTTGTCCCCTACATTATGGTTCTTCTTGGATCATACTTACTTTTTTGTTGCTTCTGTGATCCCTTTTTATGCATGACATCTAAATGTCACGTGTATAAATGAGCCAACTCGTCAGTTGAATTGAAAACATATTCATATAGAATAGATCCAGTAGAACATAACCAAAGAATCCAATACAAGAAAGTTCAGAAGAAGTAATGAAACCTAAGTCATAATTTATTTACTTTTTCCCACATAGAAGAAGAATAAGATTTATGAGATACACTTCACAGGGTCAGCTGACAGCCATGATTGCAAAAGAATAAATGTTGCAACATAATGTACCCTTGCAAGTTTATAGAGTTATTGTTTGCGTCTTTGACAATCCTTATAATAGATCTGTAACGCCTTACCAGATGAAAGCATGTGATTTCTACGCCTTCGGTTGGTAAACCATCTACATCTTCACCAGAATCTGCAGAATACCAATACATCTTGTTGAAAACTTGAAATTAATTCACGTCTTATCCCAAAGAAAATTTTAGTTTGTTCAATACATATCAAAACCCATTAATATCATATTTTGACATGACTTTAATTGTAGATCCAAAAACTCTTGTAGACGATGTACCCAATAATACCGTATTTTGGCACTGCAATAAGTTTACCTTGGAGTTTGAAACATTAGCATTACTGTCTAGGGACACTGGCATTAAATATTAAATGAATAATGAATAAAACCATTATTTTTCAAAAGAAGCCTCCTGAGGCACCTAGGTCAACTAAATAGAAGATTACTAACTTCTTTATGAAGGCATCTACAGAAAATAAAGGATTAAATGCCTCTTTAAATCGTCCTATTTTGCCCCCAACACTAAAAATATATGCACTTTGCATCCCATACTTTAGGGGTCGTGACAAATCACATAATCCGAATAAAAGATCGTTAAATAAGCTAACAGAGTTATGTACATCAAAATTCAATAAATAGTACTACCTCCGTCCCACAACCCACAATAAGTTATTTTTTAGGCTTAATATTTTTTCTCAAAATAAGTGATGTGTTAGAACTCCAATACAAATTTTACAATATTTTCCCATATATGCCCTCCATTATTCTTGACCCTTCGTTTCCTCCATTACTCACTACAATTCAATGACACTCATTAACTCTCCAAAAAAAGTATATTAAGGGTATTTTTGCCATTTTAGCTTGTGTATTGGTATGTGTGATTTAAGCTAAAAATCACTTATTATGGGACGGAGGTAGTACTACTTAACAATTAATCCACTAACCAATAAATTATGTGTTAGAAACTAATCCATATAAAATAAATTAACTCAAAAATTAATCTAAGAAATAATTAATAGAGTAAATAACAAAATCAATAATATAAAAATGTGTCTATGCTCATAAATTTAGTTCACAAAAAATGGTTAAACAAATTAAATATTTATTTAGATGGTCATTTTTTTAATTAAAAAATTGTTTAGTTTTAATGTATTAAAAATGGTAAATAGAATAAATATTCTAAATCGATGCTTTAAAATTAGAAATGTATTTTACTGGTAAATTTAGTTCATTAAATGTGGTTGAATGGAATAAATAAAATGTGTTTATTTTGTTAACATATTTCTATTTTTAGATACAAATAAAATTCTAAAATAGGGTTTGTGGACATTTTTACCCCTTAAAAATAACATGGGTGATGCAAATTTGCAACTCCATTAGCTTATTTAATGAATTTTTTGTTTTGAGTGTGCGAATTGTCATGGGACTGATTGTGTGTAAGATGCAAAGTGTAAAAATTTTAAATTTTGAGATGCAAAGTGTAAAATGAGGAAAAAAGGGGATGCAAAGCGTCATTTACTCCAACTGTATATATGTAAATGATTACTTAGATCTTACAAATGCAGCCGTTATTGTCACGACGCTGATTATGTCGGATGCAAAGTGTAAAATTTTGAAATTTGAGATGCAAAGTGTAAGATGAGGAAAAACAAGGGGAATGTGATGTGTCATATACTCCAACTGCATATATGTAAATGATTACTTAGATCAATAGTTATCAGAATTGTACGCCACACGAAAGACAATTCTATACATATCGTAGGTTGAATCGAAAATGACACCGTATCATACGATTCAGTTACGATTTGATATGGTTCTTACAAAATGATACAATGCACGAACTTTTCAAAATTAGCAAACAACTTGAATTTTTTTTATGTAGATCCAAAAGAGTAAAAAAGAACTTGTAAGACTTCTACATTTCAAATGAAGAAGTTTTTTAGCACAAACATATTCTTTAATAACTTTCTAGAGTATTATATCTTCTTCATGTTACTCTATTTTCTCACGTCACTTTCCATAAGCACATATATAAATCCACTTGTTAATTTAATTTATTCTCTTTTGCTTTATAGTATAAAGGTGAATCTAAATTTTTGTTTTCTCTCGTTACTTTATGAAGATTACTAAAATAATATCTAATAAATCAATTTAGAGTATTTTGGCTACTATTTTACTTTAAAATTTATTTTTAGTCTACAATAATATTTACTTGACTACTTATATATAGTCAAGCTAATATGCTTGATTGTCCAATAAATTGTCTCCTAAATGTTTAAGTATATCTTACCACATTTTTCATTTTGTTTCCGTATAGTTAGATACGGTTCACAATACGATATATAAAACATAATATAGGGGTTTTTGATACATGATACGATTCACGATTTGACAACTATGCCTATATTTTACAAAAGCAACCGTTATTGTGATACTACAGTGTCAAAGACAGCAATAAACAGAAATATAGTTCAAGCCTCTGGATATATATACCTGTTAAAATTTACATGTGAAAGTGCTTCGACATGTATTCCTAGGAATATCAGTCAGCACTTTGTCTTACAATTCTTTTGTTATTTGATAGCACAAGATCTTAATAAGAGAGTACAACAGAAGAACAGGAAGAAAGGAAAAGAGAAAGAAGACAGAAAGCTGTATATGCTTTGTGAGTTGGTTTGGTTACTCATGTTTTTCCGAGGACATTCCTGCAGGGGTGCCTTTTGGGAATGATCCTGAGTTTAGGTTTTTTCGAAACTTGGTGACACGAGGGTATTTAAGATGCAAAACAAGTGAAATAATGCTTGTATCTAGTTGGGGGAAAGGATGACTGTTATTCAAACTTGTCTCTCAACATCACACTCTACTTTTGTCGCTCTCTATTATTTAGTGGGAGTACTAATTCTATTGAGAAGATCATGACACATTTACTATATGCAAGGGCTAGTGAAGAGGGGAAGGAGGTATAGTGTGCAAACCAACACAGAGGGGAGCGTTTGGGTTTAAGGAACTTTAGTTCTGAGAACCTTTTTTTATCAATAAATGGTTCCAGTGTTTCCCCATAAAACCTGATTCTATTGGGTACAAGGTACCTAAAATTAAGTCAACGACCGAGTGATATGTCTGATACCAATCTAAGTCCTCCCTCCATCACTCACTCTACTCCATCACTCACTCTAGACCTTGGAAGTTCATCTCCTAGGTCTTACTCCTCTCATCCTTCTGTATGCTATAAAAGCTTTGGATTCGGGATGATTTTGAGGGGAGAGGGTGATGCATAATAAGAGCTAGCAGGTAAGTGAGGGGGTGGAGAAAGTTTTTTCACCCTCGAAAGGAACCAGGCCACGACACAAAAGGCAAAAGCACACTATTCTTCTCAAATAACTCCACTCTTTTGTTTTACCTTTTCCTTTCTTTTTTTTTCCTTTTTTTCTTTAACCTTAAAGAACATATTACATTCAAGGGTAGGGAGGTTTGGTCCCTTGACCATTTGGGCCAAAACATTGCCTTAAACTCCATTCTAGTTAACTGGTACGCATTCTAGAACACCTAAGACATGGGGACAAAGTAAAATTGGATATCAAGTTTACCATTGTTTCCAAAATTGTGCTCATGGAATGGAAAAGTGGAATTCTTAGGTTTCGCTGGAAGATATCTCTCATATCATTCCTTCTCAAATGTTACAAAAATCAAGGACGAGTTTATCTCAATGCCAGGGAGAATAATACGGAACAAGATGCGAAGAATAAGAGATTATTGCTTAGCGATTTCATATTATTATTCAGGGATAAGTCCATTGTAATTAATCTATATATCTTAATTATAGTATGTTACTTTAAGTTAGTGTTAGGAGTTGATGGAGGACAAGGATGGAAGAAGGAATAGAGGAGATTCAAATGAGATAATTAGGCTAAATACCCCCAAAAGACAAGACTTAATTTAATATTAATCGCTAATTCAATATATGAAAAACTTGTAGGGACTCGATCATCATGTAGGACTAAAAGTAAAAATGTTGATGTCATCTCCATTATTTATCCGAGTTTAATTAGTGTAGGACAAGGGAGTGGTAGCGGAATTAACAGATAAACAAGACTACAAGTGATGCAAAATAGATTTAAGATGAAGAATTAATGAAAAATAAACTAGGATCACGTTTAAACCACTAGGATCTCTCAAGTGTATCAACTACATTATCAACACCAAGATGAATAAAATACATCTACGGTAGGATACCTCTACGGTATAAATAAAATAATCAACTTCAATATCAATAGTATGTAGTCTAAATGACTTGTCGAGATTATATCCCTATTTAAAGTGACTCAAAACCCTAATATTACTTGGGGAATAATAAAAGTACTAAACAACTAAAATACCCTTATTAATAATTCATAATCACTAATTAATATCCTAAATCCCTACTAATAAATAAAATACATAAATCACATCAACTACTTTTATATTAAACTAATAAAAACTTGAAATATTGAACTGGGAAAAATCTGAAATTTAATATCATCTCTCAACCCCTCCCTAAACCTAATGATGGTCAACCTCATCTCCTCAACGAGCTCACAGCGCTCAACTCCCTATACCTATTGACGTAGTCCTGACAAATTGTCTTGCTTCAGATTTGTCAACTGTTCAAATATCATATCCTTGTGACCGGTGGGTAGATAATATTTTTGGAGACACGCTTTCATTTATGCCCAGTGCCTAATAGGTGGATCTCTCAAACGCTCAATGTCTCTCTCAACACTAGCACAGTATAAATTCGATTGCTTGACCAATTTTATCTTGGCATAGTGAACTCTACGCTCATCGGACATCCCATTCGAAAAATTTATCCATACTGGACAACCAATCAAGGATATTAGGATCAAACCTATCATCAAACTAGGGTGCATCAGCCTTAATTTTTTTAGTGTCATCATCATAACCTCGGTTATAAAGGTCGACATTCTTAGGTTCACGGTAGCCATCGTCTCTACGTTCACGGTATCCATAATCTCTAATCTCTAGGTTTACGGTAGCCATCGTCTCTACGTTCACCGTACACAATGTCTCGATGTCTATGGTCTTGTCTCTCAGGTACTCAATATTTCGAGGCTCAAGATTTTGGTACTCAATAAATAAAATAAATAAATAACATCAACTACTTTTATATTAAACATAATAAAAACTCCAAATAAGAATATAAAAAATCTCTTCTTTGTTCTTGAATTGGAGTTCCCATCATTCTTCTCTTGTTGGAGAAAACTCAACCTCAAGTTCAAGTTTTATAATATGATAGAATAAGCCACAAACTCCTCTGCAATGGAAGAAAATTTTAGAACACCTTTGACAACATCATCACACAGTAAGGCTCAAAATTTTTTGGAAAGAGAATTGATGAGAGCATCACTTTTGTATTCAAAGGTGATGAAAATAAGCTTTCAAGAACAACGAAGTCAACAATACCAACTTGGATTAGATCAACTTCTAGAATCGTTCTTTCTTTGGTAACGAACAACTCAAAAACAACTTTAGAGTTTTCAATTTGTTGCTCATACACATTCTCTGGTTCAACTTTTGGAATTTCAAAAAATTTCATGGGCACATTACAACTGTCTGTAGCCTCAAAATTTGGAACATCCTCTTTTTCTTTCTCTTGCTCTACTTGAAGATGTGCCCGCAAGTCAATAAGACCTTTTACAGAAGATATGTCATCTTTTAATAAAGAGATGTCATCTTTTATGGAAGAACATATAGAAACCATATCATGTATAGCCATTCGAAGCTCTTGCTTTAACTTATTAACGTTTCCTAGCTTCATCTATTCTTTGTTCATCTTGATATCGACGTTTCAATTTTCTAAAGTAATCTTGTGCATCAACCATATCTCATCTAAGCTCTTCCGGCTTGTGTTTCAAATATCAATGATCACGTGTATTAATAAGGTAGTAAATTTGGTAACTTTCAAGAAACCAAATATACTCTTTTACTTCGGCAATCAATTCTTTAGTGGTTTGAGACACTGGGTGTTCGGGACAATGAGTTATAAATAAATAAAAAATAATAATAATAAACTTGTGTTTTTTTGGTAAATTAAGGACCTAGCCGAAATGAAAATAGAAAACAGTGCCTAAAGTATAAATTCAGAAAGTGTATGGGCTGATTTAAAAAGGATGAAAGGGTATAAGTGAAAAGTCTATAAACTACGGGACTAAAATTTAAAAGGTAAGAAAACAATGGGATGTAAACTGCAATTTTGAAAAAATATTTATAAGATTAGGATTACCACTCAATCATATCAGCAACCAAGAGAAAAGAAAAGGGGAGGGCCAAAGGGAGCAAACATAGATGAAGACAATGGTGGCAAGGAGGAAGCTGGCCCGACAATAACAGCAGCAAAACACAGCAACAATTTCTCTCTTCTACTTTCTTTTTTTTCTTTTTTTTTCCTCCCATTATGGGCTGATTTTTGCAGTGTTACAAGGGTTGTTTTCTGTGATGAACAATGACGAGGTACAATATATTCACAATGAACAGTAACTCCAGCGATTTAACTTTTTTTTTTTGTAAACCAAAGTTCTCCCAAAAACTGAAAAATTAATGAGAAACCTAAGCTTTGAT